>JAPDFK010000226.1:0-77987 GCA_027569635.1 Lasiosphaeriaceae sp. G1095 | reverse complement strand
CCCCCCCCCCCCCCCCCCCCCCCCCCCCCCCCCCCCCCCCCCCCCCCCCCCCCCCCCCCCCCCCCCCCCCCCCCCCCCCCCCCCCCCCCCCCCCCCCCCCCCCCCCCCCCCCCCCCCCCAAGACTGACCACATCACCTAGACAAAAGACAAGATCAGGGGTAGCAAAGAACCTCGAAACACACGAATGCCGTGATTTGTTGTCCTCCATGGCGTTCTTTGGTGACAACAGCTCTCCCCTCTCTCCCTGTTGACTGAAGAGGGCATGTTGGACCTCGTCGCGGTGAAAGAGCGGGGTTAGCCACAAACAACATTAGGCAACCAAGCAGAGTAACAGGGGTTAGTTGTGGCTGATTAAGTGTGGCTGGTTCCACTTTGTCTCAGATACCTAATCCGTAGATGTCTGTTAGAATGCTGGAATTGGTGGTGATAAAGTTGGATTCGAAGTTGGAGGCAAGTAATGCGCTGGGGAAAACACCTAGGCCAAAAATAGGGGTTTGTTTATTGTGAGATTCAGGGGGTGGTGTGACCCTCGTCTCCTTATGTCATATAGAACTAATTTGTTTTTTCTTTTCTTGGCCACCCTATTAAAAGGTGGCCAGCCCACCCTCTGATCAGAGGGAGGGCAGCTCTCTTTGGTCCTTTTCAACTGGCCAGGTTAGTTCAGAAGAATCGATATGCGTTGCCTTTCATGATTTAGTCTTTATTTTCGGCCTACCGGTCAGGCCGGTAGGGCCTTCAGTCAGTCATTCAGTCAGTCAAGTCAGTCTTTTATTTATCGATCTTTTGCTCCTTTTTCCTAACCTACGGCTCGCCCTGTCTTGTGTTTTGTTTGGGCCTTGTGGTGTGTTGTGGAAGACGGAGCTTCCACCTGTGCAGTAAGGAACAATGTCTACCTCTCGGTAAGTTGGAGTAAAGGTGCGACGGAAAACCCACCCAGGAACTGAGGTACCTAACGTGCTTATGTTAAACCCTAACCCTTCCAGGTTCAGGATGCATGTTTGAATTGATGTTGCAAACCCACCTATGTGGAACATGCCCAGCGGGCCTAAAGTTGGGTTTAAACCACGGCGCGAGCCTCCTCGCCTACGGGCATAATGGCGGGTGCTGTTCTAAATACCAGTGGCGTGCTAATGACTAATAATTGGTGTCCTCGGACTAGGATCGCAAGTCTGCTTTGTGATGAAAGCAATACCTGCATGTCCCTTGCATTGTCCGGACATCGTACGGACGAACGAGGGCAAGGTGCTGAGGTTTTGACCAGGGCGTACGGGAGAATGGCAGCTGTTGCAAGGGTTGATAGAAGACCTCTTTGCAAAATCTCAAAGTAAATCACACCTTCGACTCAAATATGGGTATGGTGACTGACACGCGATGTTATTGTGGGAGGCCAATATACCTACATTCATATGGCCATGGGACCTTGGTCCTCGGTCGAATGACGGACGAGCGATGATCTCCAAAACCTAAACATAACGCACCTCTCGCGCCACTTGCAGTTTAGGTACTAGTTTCTAGGCTGAAACAATCCTTCAACGAATTAGTAATACCTATTCGGCTCTTCGCGTTGAAAATCGAGCGCCGTGAAGAAGACGCATTGTTTTTTAGTCACCTTTGGCCTAACAAACCGGTACTGCTTGCGATCCTACGCGGCTCCCGTCGCCGCCCAAAATGGGAATTTGCACGACCTTTGCGGCACAACAAGCACAGTCGGGGGCCCTAAACTCCGAATACCGTCAACAACCCCCTGGGAAGCGACTTGATGCGACTTGCATCTCGTTGCACCTTGCCAAATTTCAAATTTCAAATGAATATATATATATATATATATATAAGAAGGTCGTCTCTTCATATTTATGATTGAGCTCTAGACTACATTCTCACTCACATCTCCAAGATCCAATATCTGAATTTCATCTGCTATATCTTACTTAGCCCCCTGACAACACAGTTCACCATGTCTTCCTCCATCACCCCAAAACTCACCATCGGCGAGGCGTTCAAGGCCCGGCGGTCGGTCCACACCCTGTCGGACAATGTCAAGGTGCCCGACTCGAGAATCCAAGAGATCGTCCACGACGCACTCCTCCACACTCCCAGCCCTTTCAACGCCCAAGACGGCAGGCTCGTGTTGCTCGTCAAGGATCAGCACAAGAAGTACTGGTATGGCTTTCAATGTCAACCAATACCTACTGTGTCACATTTTTTTGGTGTTTTTTTTTTTCAAGTCACGGGCTAATAAATGACTTTTTTTAAAAACTGTAAAGGGACATCGCCCATGAAGTGGTCAAGGCAACTGTTGCTCCAGAAATCTTTACACGTGCATATGAACCTCGCATCAAGATGTTCCGTGCAGCCTATGGAACAGTCAGTGCCTAGTTCCCTTGCTCCTTTTCTGTTGTTATATACCTAGGTAGTCATGATAATTCAACACTGACTAATTATCACGCAGATCCTATTCTACACCGATCCTGCTCCTCTGAAAGCGCTGGAGGCCCAGTGGCCCATGCTCATTGATGAGTTCCCCAAGTGTAAGTAGGCACGTTGGGTTGAGTATGTACTATTGACATTGCGCCTAACATGAGAAAATTAAGGGGCCCACCACGCGACTGGGATGCTCCAGTATGCCAGTAAGTATCTCTCTCTCTCTCTTTCTCGTTAATGAACCGCTCAAAGATACCCGTACTCTTGAAAAACAACAAAACTAACTCTTCTGGCAGTCTGGGCGCTGCTCAGCTCCGAGGGTCTCGGATGCAACCTGCAGCACTACGGCCCGATGCTGGACGCCCGCATCTCGCAGGAGTGGAATGTCCCAGTCGACTGGAAATTGAGCGCACAGATGGTTTTCGGGACCCCCGCAGGACCACCCCGGGAGAAGACTTTCCAACCGGTTGAGAACCACAGACTGTTTGTTTACGGAGCTTGAGAACGAGTTCACGGAGACGTGTAGGGAAGAAGCTGAAGCTGCCCATGTCATTTGCGCCGTTAGCCATTTATTTCTAGCCTAGACCTAGTAAATTAAATTATTGGTGTTTACGAGATTCTGTTCTACCTTGGTCCTGTTCACCTTCAGTTTTGGGTTCATTTGAAGTAGAATGAGACCTAGAAAATAAAAGGTAGATAGTAAACGGAAATCGAAAACAGCGGTGATTGTTTCGCTTAATTGGTGTTTTAAATGGTACTATACGTTTAACTTTGTTTCGTATATAGTTTGTGAGCGCGTCGATTATGAAGGCGTTGTTAGGTATTCTAGTAGTTACTGTACACTACTACCTTTGTTTTGTTTGTTATTAGGACCCAGCTTCGAAGGTGACGATTAATAAGTCGGTATTTAGGTCGTATAAATCGGTAGCAAGTTTTAGGATATTAGGCTATGGGATATGTTGTTTGATGCATAGGTAACTTAATGCTTGCTACCTTATTATTAAGTCCACCCTTGAGAATTGTGAAGTTGTCGGTCTTATTCATCGACGCGAAGATAATAATCCAGACCTTATTGGCGCTGAAGGTTTAGACAATATAAAGCGATGGTGCGAGAATAAATGTAGTTCCCTAACAAGTACCCCTAACAAGCACTGGTTTCCCCCTTCCTCTAACATGGTGATGCTGGACGCGAGCGAGGAGCGTAGCCGAGCTGAGTTAACAGCTTGGTGCTAGTGCTGGTGCTGATGTTGACGATGACGACGACGAATAAGAAAGCCCAAACCGAGGAGGTTAGTACCCGCCCCGCTCCACTGTTTTCTGGCCCTCCGTGACTATGCGCTGGGGGGGTGCGCACTCCACGGGTCTCTCAAATCATATCCCACCCAGCCATGATGATCCTATCAACTTCGTCCAACGCATCCTCAGCTTCGATTCCGTCGGCTGGACGGAAGCGCATCAGCTGCTCAATCACGGGCTGCAGGCGCTTCAGCTGCTCGTCCTTAACCTGGCCGCAGAACCGTTGCGCAAGTTTCGACGTGGTGGGTTTGACGTCGACTGTAAAAGTACGTGACGGACGTGGTGTTAGTTGGCTACTCGGGTAAGGAATTGAAAGTGAACGGAATGGGAAGAAGCAGTGCTAAACTTACCATCTGGGGATAGGAGCGAGCAGTGTTAGTCGTTTATTTCATGTTCTCTTTTTTCCAATCCTGTCTGCCGATCCCGGGGACTTGGACGGAGACAACATACAACACACCCGGCACGCCACAGATCAACTCGGTGGTTGAAGTTCGGTGTGAAGATGGTTTCCGGCGTGCGCAGGTCCACAGGCTGGTTGAGCTCTTTCGGCTGCTGCTCCATCTCACTGAATGATTCTCCGAAATCGAGAGGCCGGATGTCGTTTTCATCCTCGCCGAGCCAGTCATCCCACTCTGTTTTCCTCACCATCTGTACCGACAGACCGCGGCCTACTGGCTTGCCATCCAGGCGCTCAATGTCTTCTACCTACCTCAGGCCTGCCCAGGATCTTGAGGATGTCGCCCTCGGACAGCCCCTGCAGCTCCGAGGCGGTGAATGCAATGTTGGTGCCGCTGATGTCTGGCGTTTGCAATCACGTTAGCGGGTGGAGCAGATGAGTATTATGTTGTGGGGAGAAGGCCACCGACCGCCATGCACGACCTTTATTGCATGCAGAGCTTTCAGCGCCGCCAACAACTGCCTTGACAGCTTGAGGATTGTTTCCGGCTCTAGCTGATCTTTGGTGTCGTGATAGGACTGAACAACACTTCCAAGCGACGAGACTAGCAGTTCCTGAACGAGACACAGATGCGTCCCATTGTCGCTTTGGTGGGTGAAGGGGTCCACGAGCTGGACAATGGCGGGTTCGCTCTTGAGCCTTTCCAGCAGAGTGACTTCTTTGGAGTCATGGCTCGCGTTGGCAACCATGATCTTGGGTGAGAGCCACATGCTTCTGGGGTGCTTGTTGATTGCGGCCACCTTGGCGGGGCTGAAAGATGGGGTTAGACTTAGACTGTTAGTGAACCAGTCGTTTTTGCACTACATGTATTCATAAGAACAGGACAAAAAGGAGTCCGTCTTATTACTTCGCACTCTTGACAGCAGGCTGGGTGGCCTCGACCAGCCAGACTGTTGAGAAGCTCCCATGGCCCAGTTTGTGGCTGACTCTGTATTTCTTGAACACATTACCGCTAAAGCTGTCGCCAATCTTGACGAGATGATAGCCTCCCCTCCTGTATTTTGCGAAATTCTCTTGGTCGTATAGGAGATTGTGCTGTCGATACGCTGCGAGAGGGTTAATATTCCTCGACAAGGCCTGCTGTGGCTTTTCTGGACCTTTGAGGGGGTTTTACTTTCCTTTCTCTGCCCATTACCCACCTATCAATAAGGTTTGGGGGGGGGCTCATAACCCTAACCCTTTTTGATGAATTTTTCACATGCAAACGGCTGCTCCACCTGGAACCCCTGCGTCATTCTTGGGCTTTGCGGGGAACCCAGCAGCCACGCCAATGCCCACAGGCCCCCAGATTTGAGCCGACAAGTGCCGTCATTTGCGTCGCCAGTTGCACATGCTGGCGGCATAACAACCTGAACTGCAACTCCTGGCGCTGACTTCTCGAGAGTTCGAATGTCCCTGAACCACGTCGTATCGTTATCTTTTCCCGAACAGACGAGATAATCACCATACGCGCCCGCCCCCTCCCAATGAGGTAGAAACGGAGAATTTGTCTCTGCCGAGTGCTCAGCGCACCGAATTGCTGTCCCCTCCACCTAGGCAAAGGCCCATTCCACCATTGCCGAGGCAACATGTCCAGCAGTCTCGAGAGCCTCAAGGTCCGCCATAGAGCGTCGCCCCTATGCGCGAAACCCACCCTAACAGTGTGTATGAGATAGGCTATCGCCGAGCGCATCATCCTCGACCCAAAATACCACGACATCCTCTCCGTCGTAAAAGCCGCCCGCAATGGCGCCGTCTACGGGACCAAAGTGCGCTTCCCGCACGCCTTCGTGTATGCCGCCGACCCCTATCGACCACACTCTCGAGCGATACCGAAAGCTGACGATGGACATATACAAACAGCATGATTATGCTCTTCCGGTCTGGAACGTATGGCTTCCCCTTTGCCTATGCGCGCGGCGCCCATGACGAGCAGGCAGCTAACCGTGCGCCAGCGTTCGCGAAAAGGCATGGCTCATCTTCCGCGCGACAAAGACACACGCCCGAAACTTGGCAAAGTTTGCGACCATATACAAGGCGACATGTATGCTGCTGAAAAACTACGGCGCGACGCCGGGCAAGGAAGGCAAGACAAACCCAAACCCCAAACGGATGACCCCCGATACACATACCCGGACATACACAACAAAGTTCAAGGACAACCAGCTAACCCTACCTTTCACCACCACCACCAGGCCCTTATGATAGCTTTGTCGCCGGCCTGCTGGGCGGGTACATTGTGTTTGGGCAGCGGTCGCGCTCGGGCAAGATCTCGAGCGTGAACCAGCAGATCGTCGTGTACGTGTTTGCGCGCGTCGTGTTGGCACTGGCGCGCCTGGCCGTCAAGCCCGGCCACGGCCTGCCGGGCGTTTCGGAGCCGCACCGCAGCGCCGCCATCAGCTACTTCGCCTGGCCCCTGTTTGCCAGCGTGTCGTGGGCCGCCGTCATGCACCTCTTCCACTGGCATGGCGCCGAGCTGCAGCCCAGCCTCCGCAGCAGCATGACCTACATTTACGCCAATGCCGACACGTGGGACGGGCTCAGGAACTTTGCTTGGCATAATAAATAAAAAGGTTTTGAAATTCTTAAAACGTGTGTGTGGGATGATACAGTGAAGAGGTATAAATATATATATATCAAGGGACTATACACCGGCGTTTGTTTTCTTTTCTGGGTTTGGGAATCCCAACAATAGGGGTGGCGGGTGGTAGACTTGTTTGGCAATTTCTGTTGTTGTTGCCGTCGCCGTTGCCGTTATCGTTGTCGTTGTGTTTTTGTATTTCCGTCCTGTGTTTGTTTGGCTTGGCTTGTATAAAGCATGTAGAAGTGGTTTGCTAATTCAGGCGGCAGCAATGTATTGTACATACTTCATTGCTCTAATTTCAAGGATCTGAAAGATGGAAGGTGCTTCATCAGCATTTATTTAGACTTGGGAAGTTGGCGCACCTTATCGCATCTTCCAATGACAATGGCAACAATGGAAAAAAAAGGCCTGCACAATTGCGATTGCATTTGCGCCTGCCGCGGTATCAGACCCAAACCTTGCCAACCTTCTTTCCCTCCAATGACCCAGACATCCCAAGCCTTCCAACCTTGGCTCCCGGGGCTCCTTCCATCCTCGGTATGACGGCAAGTCAAATTGGGTTTCAGGCTGCCTCTTTGCAGAAACTTGTAGGTAACTGTCTCCTTCCATCTCCCTAGATCACCGTCCCCCAAAAAGTCACATACACACACCAAAGCCTGCTGGACAGTGCAGCACAACCTCTCACAGACGACACAGCTAGCACCGCTTAACTGCCACAGCAGAGATACCGGTACAATGCATACCCCGATCATCTCGTTCGCCAGGATGCAGGCGGAAGCGGATCTCGCTCTCGAGGGGGTTTTGGAGGTCCTGAGTCGCCGGGGTGGTCGCCAAATCCACCTCACTCCCCGTCCTGTCGCTGTCGCACGACATGGCCTGCTCGAAACCATCATGGGCGACTTTTATCTGACATGCCAGTTCGCATACAATATCGCCATGGCGTCCATTCTTGCATGGCACCTGGCAGTTAGAGCAGTTCCATTCTTGGTGCGCCTGGCGGCAAATCCCGGCAGGAAAGCGTGGTTGATCCCCATCGGCTGGGCATTAGGTGTCACCATGCAGCTCTTGGTTCACTGGCTTGCATCTACTCCCAGTCCGTTGGTAATCCTTGGCGTAGCGATACCGTCGGTGTTCACCGTCAAGCTGCTAGAGGCAATTCTAGCCGTCAATCAACAAGAGGTATGTGTGCCTAGCTGGGTGATCTGAAGAGTATTTCTGTCCGTCTTGCCCCTTTTTACTGATATGTCTCTCTCTCCCCATCTCAATTAGAGAAATCACCGCCCAGTTCCATTTAAAACGCCGAGAAAATTGTCTTCTCCCCCTCTTCTTCCTCCCTTGTCACCCGGTGCACCAGACGAAAAAATGCTTCAACCAGATACTCCAGCATACGATTCCTTGCCGCCATCTCATGCGCTCAGCAAGAAAGAGGTCCAGTCAAACCATGAGAAATCCGACCATATTGTGACACTCGATGTGTCGGACGAACACCAACCTCAGCAGGGTAATCGCCAAGCTGAGATGGATGGCACCGAGTCTCTGTCAGAAGACAGTGGTGGGTCTTCCTCCCACCGCCAAGATGATCGCGAAGTTGAGAATGATGGCGCCAATACCGTGTCAGACTACGAAGAGCTACTAACAGAAGACGACGAAGATGACTGGTATGAGGAGGACGAGCCCCTGACAGACGAGGAGGAGGCCTTGTTAGCCAACGGGCAATATACGCCAGACGAGGACGATGGCGACACTTCGCCGGACGAAGATGAAATCAACGCAGAAGTCGAGCGACTGGAAGAAGCCACATTTTACCAGGAAACCCTCCCTGAAGGCGATATCAACGCCTTGCAAGACTTTCTGGAAGCAAACCAGGCTCTCCTTGTGGATGGTAACCAAGTCACTGCTCAAGAACCAGCAGGTGCGGCAACGGAGCAGGAGACCTTGGAAGCGGTGGGCATAGCGGCAGCGGCAGATGTTAGGGCTCGCCGCCACCGCCGCCCTCAACGACCGGGATGGAATGGAGCCTTGCCAACATATCGAGTCCAGGTATGAGGGTCCAGCTTTCTCTACCTGTCTACCTTACATGCTCCCCCGAAATGTTTATTTAGATTTTTGTTATTGGACATCATGGCACAATACACAATACATCATATTATGTCATTTGCCTTTATTTCATGTTTCTACGTGCCAGTGTGAGAGCCTGGGCAGGCAGCCCCTTGCCCCCTTTCTTCGTCGCTTTAGCGCATTCCTGCCTTCGTCCAGTGACATCGTCTCCAATCTTTTGAAATGGGCCATTCTCCTAGATGGCAGCCACAAGTTCAATGGTACCGTCGGCGGCGCAAGTGTGTCAAGCGGCGTTCTCTCGGTGCACCGTTCAGCCCGTCCACTGTTCACCGGCTTGGTGATTAGTTGCACCAAGTCAAGAAAAATTTTCCCAAACGACCCCAGGCAGCAAGATACTGGTCAGGTTTGCCAAGTGTGACAGCATTTGGCAGTGCTTTTGGACCACGTGCGGTGGAGATGTCTGCCTGCCTTGAGTGGCTGTTTGAGGCTGACATTTTGGCTCAACGCCCCGTGATTCGAGGTGCAGCCAATATGCAAGTGCTCAAGGCTACCAGACCATATTACTGGTTCTCCTCTTGAGCTTCTGGTGCATGTCATACAGAACCGGAATGCCACTGTGTGGTCCAAATCTTCAATCTGCATTGAAGTTTCCAGTCATAGAGTTTGTCATATACCCTTTTGCTGTATCCGTGGATTAGTTGTCCACGTTCCCCAGGCCCCGCGAGAAGTTCAGCCCATACCGCGCATGACGTGTGGTCAAACAAGGCTAGTCGGCGAATGAACTTGGGACAACAACTATACGGCCGCCATCAAAATCGAGTCACCAACCCAACCTTCACTTACACCTACCTCAGATTCCTTTCACTTTGTTCTACAAGACAAAAAAAAAACAGAAACCATCCCATATCACACAAAAATACCGCCGCCAACGCTTTGCATAAAACCCAACTTTCACCCCCCCCCCCCCCTTTCCTCCACGTCCTCTTTCACGCTCTTTTTCAGCACAGCCCATAACCCCCCAATAAAGAACTTCACCAAAACTCGCACATTCTACCTTCTACATGTTCTTCGAGCAACGACAAAGAAACTACCC
The DNA here is from genome assembly GCA_027569635.1 of Lasiosphaeriaceae sp. G1095. Classification (NCBI taxonomy): domain Eukaryota; kingdom Fungi; phylum Ascomycota; class Sordariomycetes; order Sordariales; family Lasiosphaeriaceae; species Lasiosphaeriaceae sp. G1095. The sequence continues at coordinate 68,098 of JAPDFK010000226.1, read as the reverse complement.
AAGCGCTTTACTTACATGAAGATGCAGGCAGCAGTACAGCGACGGCAGCAGGTTCGGGCACCGGAAGCAGCTCGCCGACGTACCACGATCGGCTTGCCATCCTCGTATCGGGAGCCGCAGGTCGAGTGCATTATCTGCACTTCATTATTCCCTTTATGGCGGTTGGGCAGAGAGATCCGCCAACTCCCATGCCGACATTACCACTGCAAGGCATGCTTAACTACAAACTGCCAGTTGGCGGTGCGTACAATGCCGTTTCGGCCAGTCCAGTGCTGCGGTCCACGCATCCCGACTGCCGAGTTGCGGCGACAGCACGTGCTTAGCCACGCTGAGTTGAGCCTTTACCGCGAGAAAGTCACCGAGTTCGATCTCCGTGACAACTTGTTGTACTGCTGGGACCCCAAGTGCAGCGCCTTCATCCCGCCCGTGCTCCGCAGCGGCTTGAATGGCGCCTCGGCCACTTGCCGCAAGTGCAAGACCAAGACCTGCATGGCATGTCGAGGCAAGTTCCACTTTGGGCCTTGTGTGCTGGGAACTGCTGGGCAGGCTACGGCGGGAGCTGCACCTGCTGCTGGCTTCCGTCGCCACTCCCTCCCTGCCTCTGCGTATATTACCCCGGCAATGGCGGAGGACCAGTTCGGTCGGCTTTCGAGAAAAATGGGCTGGAAGCAGTGCCCTGCCTGCAAGCGTATGGTGGATAAGATGGAGGGCTGTAACCATATCTCGTGAGTTCCTTCGCTCATATCCTCTTGCTTGGAACTTCTCGAGTATAGAATTGTGAGTTGGGTCATGAAGACTTCAAACTGACATGAGATATAGGTGCATTTGCGGCTGCGAGTTTTGCTACCGCTGCGGCAAAGCTCCGTATAATAACCATGGCGTATGCGCCATGTGAACAAGACGAAGACCGAGGATGCACAATTGTTTCGGCCGTCACCGACTCACTCCGATGCCTTCCAAGGAAGGACATGAGCTTGGCGATGACATGGCACCGCGACCCAACTACTTATACCAGAGTTGGATTAGACCCACGCAATGAGACAGGTTGCAAAACTGGATCAACTACGTACCTGCCTACCCAGCAGTTGGATCAATCCGCACGAAAATATTGCGGGAACCCTATGGTTGGGATGGGATGCAATGTTGAATCAGTAGCACTTTGTTACATGTCTTCCCCGTCCAAGTCCCTTTTTTACCCCCCTCTCACCCTTCTCACGTTTATTTTTATCATTATATCGCACACCCTCATCACACCCCGCCACATCAATACAAGCACGAACAAAAACTACGAATGCACACGATGGAGAGGATGGATACCTAATTAGTTGGTTGGGGTTGGGGCTTTGCGTGTGCGTGGCATCACGTCTTTACCTACCCATCCATTCATTGCCATTGCGGTCTGCGATTCTTTCCGGGCCTTGGTTGAGCAGATTTGGTTTGGTCCGTCCCGCTCTGGTTTATTCGGCTCTGCTCTGCTTTGCTGGCTTTAAGTACCTACCTACCTTACCTAAATAAAATGTTTGATTTACATGCCGATGATGGTAACGATAGTGGTGGTTGTAGTAGTAACGATCAAGATCTTGCCAGTGATACAAATGTTTTTAGAGGATCTCATCTTGCTTTTTTTTTTTTTTTTTTTTTTTTTTTTGGCTGTGAAGAAAGGCGGGGTGTAAAAGTGATGATTTCCAATATTGTTATGCTAGTAAATGTTGAGTGCCCTTATTCGCGTTATGTCCTGCCTTGACTCAACCATGATTCCTGCAGGATGGCAGCAAAGTTGAAAGATGGCTTAAACATATAAGACTCAGTATAATTACATCTTTATTTGTTTTGGGCCTGGAGTATCGTCATTACATGTGCCGCGTGGACCACAACCACTATGAGGCCCACCTGCGAGCGACCAGGTGGGAATTGGGACAGAGCTGATACAAATTGGGTCTTTATGTCTCGAATGTATCACCTCGAGAGTTCAACTAGCTACATAACTAACCTCGGACGCCAGAACGCCATTCCCATGCAAAATTGCTTTTTGGTTGCCCCCTAAATCACCATCCTCTCTCCCAGAGATACATTCCAGCACCTGTTCTTCAAAAAGACCAAGGAGAGCATTTATACCAGGAGCACGGCGTTCAAACACCCGTCGTTCTGTTCACAAAAGCTCAATCAGTATTTTGCCTCGAGATGTGACAGGAAGGATTGCATTTCATACCTCTGGGTTGTTGGTGACCTGTGCGTAACGGCCCCAGGCAATCTTGCCCGATGCTGTGACAATTCCCAAGTCGGAAACGTTGACCTCGATGCTGTGGTGAACAGTCAGTAAGAGCCCTGCCGGATAAAGCGAAATGCGCGACAAAATGGGTTCGGCTTACATTGTACCTCTTGTCAACACACCAAGTTGGGTATACAGAGGGTTGTTGGGGTTCTTCTTCACGCCCAGAATAGGGAGCTGCACTGTCACGTTCAATGTGGGATGAGTGACGTTTGCCTACGGGGAGGGTCAGTAATAAACGACAGTGTCAAGTTCGCGAAAACTGTACCTTCTTATAACGCAGACCCATGGGCCGGATGAAGCCTAGAAAACAGAGTCAGCTTCGGTTGCCAGTGGTAAAAGTCGGGGGTATCCGCGGGCAACATGTTGCAACACGGAATATCCAACACTTGCTGTATATCAAGGGACGGAAAAGCAAGACTTACGTTCGTATTTAACTGGCCGTCTGGTGAAATCGGGACCAACAAAAGTCGGCTACAACAGGGGCTTAGCATCGTCACCTGTGCAATATTCAAAGCGAGCCGAAGCGTCGAGTGGGCCAAGCCAACCTTTGTGATAACACGCTTCCATCCTATTAACATTGTTAGCATTGCTGTACTCGAGACAAACATCCGTTCGATAATTTTGTCGTGGATATATATGGTGGGGAACGTACCCTTCTTCGCAATCTTCTTTCCGGTCTTGACTCTGGACACATAACCTCGTCAGGACGGCTGCACATGATTCCTAGTCTCCAAGAAGAAGGGGGGAGATCGTGTACGTACACCTTGAAGAGCTCCTCCTCGCTGATTCCCTTAACCTTGGGGATCGGTACTGAAAAGCGGGCGGCCTTCTCGGCACGCTTGTTCTTGATCTGCGAACTATTTGGCGACATCCCGTTAGCATATGCTCGTTCCTTCGGGCCCCAGCTCATGTCGTCGTCCTCTAGTCTCCCATCTCAGGATCTCAACATCATAAAACCAGAACCTTATCTCCACCATCCCAGCACATACCTCAGGGCCTTCGCATTCGTGGGATTGGCGCGGTCGAGCAGATACGAGGGGATGGGGTTGGCGGGTTCCTTCTCGTCGGCGGCGCCCTTGATGTTGCGCTCCTCGTGCTGCTTGATGGTCTTGCGCATCTGGATCTTCTGGGCATGGCGATCCTTGGCGTACAGCTTGGCCCGCAGGCCGCGCAGGTTCTGCGCATTCTCGCTCTGCTTGTGGCCCTCACGCGCCGCCTTCTTGCGTGCTCGCTCCTCCGTGTCCAGCCGCTTGCCGAAGAGCTTCGTGTGCCGCTCTGTGTATCGCGGTTAGATCATCATCGCTCTGCGTGTCAATTCGGGTGTGTTGTGTGAGTCCCAGGCATACCGATATACTCGTTCTGAGGCTATATTGCAGGGAAGAGGGAGCGGTTAGCAAGGGGACGAAGCTTGAGATGGGGGAGGGGAAAACCACAGCAAAAGGCTGCTGCTTGGCGAGGGAGATGACGAACCATGTTGAATGTCGATGCTCTTGGGAGGGACTAGAAATTCGGGGTGGTGGCGGGTTGGCTGGCTGGAGATTCACACGACTTGGAAAGGCGGTGCGAGCTGGTCGATCGTGTGTGTTCTTAGCGAGCGATACCTGGGCGTTTTTTTCGAGGCCGATAAAAAAAAAATAGGCGGCTTATCGGTTTTCGATGTGGCGGGTGGACTTTGGTGGGGCAGCTGTCATTGCTTTTATTGGTTGGGACAATAAAGAGAAACCCCCACACCTCTGATTGACAACGGCGACGACGACACGTTCAAAAGACGATGAAACATGGCGATTGGGTTCCGTTGACTCCAAGTAAAACAATGCTTCCCAAACTGTAAGAAAAATAAAGACCAGGTTAAGCTAAAATATATCTCAAAGCCATTACACGCACACTATCAGCCAGCACATATAGTATAAGAATGGCCGCTGCCGCCTGTAATTAGGTTGACCCAGTGCAAGCAAATCGTACGTGCAAATCTTGAACTGCGTGGTTGTAGTGTTATCTACAAAGCAGTATACCCCTCAACTCACTCTGGCTCTCCTGGGTTGTTCCGGACGTGTCCGAACGATATCTCAAATTACAGACCCCGGCCGAAATGGCAAACTCCAAACGCTGATGCAATGTCTCCTCTGGGTGTCCGTCCTGTCCCGTCTCCAAACCAAACGCCGTAGTCCGAAAGGACCTTACCGAAAATTCATCACCTGAAAGGTTCCTATATGCAAATCCCCAGACCTTTTCCAACACTGGCCCCCTCCCCTGCCTCAGACTCCAAGCTCGGACAATCTGAGTTGATAGGTTCAGCGGCCAGCGAGTCTGCGCTTGCGCTCTTCTTTCTCCTGCTTGAGTCTCTTCTCCAGAGCCTCCTGCTCGCGATCCTCTTTGAGTGCGAGCCTCTCAGCCCGGCGCTCCTCTTCCTCAATGTCCAAACCGCCAGCTTCCATATCCGATTCATCGTCGAGTGAATCGTAGCCGCCGGGTCGACCATAACCAGGCTCTTCCTCGTCATCATATTCGATGAAGTCGTCCAGTTCCTCGTCGTAGTCGTCACTTCTTCTCCGTGAGGTCGACAGGGCACCGCCATAACGAGGCACCTTGGCGTCAGAGCCTGACCGTGACGTAGCCCCAGCCTTTGTAGTAGAGGCCAACGACGACGATGCGCCTGGGCGAGGTCGTGTGGTCCCACGTGCAGTTCCGGTATAGCCTGTCGTAGCCAACGCTGCCTTCTTGACTTTCTTCTCCTCAACAACCGGCGGTGTCTTCTGTCTGGCCTTGCCAGTAGCCGCTTTCTTGGGAAGGAGGCCATTCCGCTGGCTTGTGGTACTCGTTCCATTCCGGCGCTGCGAGGCCACTGTGCCATTCTTGCCAGGAGGTAGGTTCCGTGCAGCCCGTCTCTCCATGCGTGCCTCTCCGGCTTTCATCTCCCTGCGTTCCTTCAGGCTGGATCCTTTGTCCAGCGTCTTGTGCTGGATTTTTCCGAACGACTGTGCTTGAGCCGCGTTTGCAGCTGCTCGCGCTAGAATCTCTTGATACGATCCCTTCTTTAGCTGCGGCTTCGGGCCGGAATCCGAATCGGTTGGACGCCGGACAAGAGGTCGAGATGCCAACGGCTGGCGAGGATTGGCGGAGGAAGTGTTGGCACTGCTAGACTTGAAGGATGCCGAGGCAGATTTTTGCGATGACGAACTGAGTGTTCTCACTGGAGGTCGCAGTGCTGTTGCGGGTGGCTTGGCGCTTGAGCCATTCGCAGGTCTCTCCACCGGACGAGACGCGGGGTTTGGCGAGTTGCCGTTAGAGGGGCGAGAAGAGCCATTCGACAGCGATTCGGTGCGCTGAGCCTTGGCGGGCGTTGGTCCCAGATCATCCTCAGCTTTGCGTTTCGGCACTGCCGAGATGGGTCGGGGAGCAGGAATCGGCGCTGGCGACGGCTTTTCGCCAGTTATCGACGCAAGTAGATCTCCGATCTGCCAAAAATGTCAGCGGAAAACCAGTGCCGACAACTGGGACAAGGAAAACAGTGACTCACTGGCATTGTGACGGTTGTTCTGCGGTTCCGACAACCAAAATCACGAAGTTGAAGTTGTCCCTCCCCAGCGTCATACGGTGAGTAGTTGGCGTTGAGTCATCGAAAGAGCAAACAGCGCGAGAGAAAAACCTGGCAGCGTGCTAGTTCCTCGATCGCTGGGCCGCGCGCTTTGCGAGGCAGGGGCCTTTTTATAGGCGAAAATGAAATGCGACAGCGGAAAGCTTGGTCCGGGTGCGATGGCTCTCTGGAAGGGGGGAAGAAAGGGCAACTCGATGAGCGTTGGTTCGGGGAGAACAAAGAAATCTTGCCTGATCGATGGCGGTCTTAAACTCTGGCCCGCGGCCAGCTTTTAACCTTCTGGCGGGCGCAGTTACTGGGACGTTAGGGGCGTAACCAGAGAAAAAGGACCCACCAAAAAACCGGGACATTGTTAAGCCCGGTTCCGAAAGATCTTTCTTGAAAGGCAGGAGATCCCGTGACCTGGACAGTCAACTCCGAGCTCTGGGCAGGCTTGCTGATCAGGACCGGGGTCGGTCGCACGGGCTGGGCTGGCGCTGGGGAAACAAACCTTACGTCAGCAGACAAAGAAAAGACAGCTCTGCCCTAACAGAGTGGGGCTGTCAGGTGACAGTGGGGTCGAAAATAGTGGACTCACAGACACCAAAATTGTGAAATAATTCGAGATGCAACTGGCTCTAGAAATTCTCACCGAAACAGTCACCACACCGAATTCCAGAACTAAGAAGAGTCTTTCTCCGCGCATCCCAGCGGTTAAATTTGATTGACATCTCTTGTTCTTCAAATAAAAGAAGTGAATTTTTTCTCCTTCCCCTGCACACACCGGCTCGAGTCCTCTAACCACGCGACCGCAGCAAACAGACAAAATGAAGCACTTAGCTGCCTACCTCCTCCTCCAGCTTGGTGGCAACACCTCGCCTTCGGCCAAGGACATCACCTCTGTCCTCGAGTCCGTCGGCATTGAGGCTGACTCGGAGCGTCTCTCGACCCTCCTGTCTGAGCTCAAGGGCAAGGACATCAACACCGTACGACCCAAATCCTCGTGGCTTAGTTGCAGAGCTTCGGACAGGAGATACATTGCTAACACACAGCCTGCAGCTGATCTCCGAGGGTTCTGCCAAGCTTGCCTCCGTCCCGTCCGGCGGTGGTGGTGGTGGTGCTGCCCCCGCTGCCGGTGGCGCTGCCGCCGCTACCTCCGACGCCCCCGCGGCCGAGGAGAAGGTCGAGGGTACGAATTTCCTCCCCACCACTCAGTGTCTGTCGACAGCAGAGCTAACACATGGATGCAGAGAAGGAGGAGTCCGACGACGACATGGGATTCGGCCTGTTCGATTAAACGTATCGTCCCCGAAGCAAAAATACCCGACACGACGTGGGAAATTCCGGGGATGCTTGGCCATCTATATGCAAGTTGGCAAAGCTATTTGCGAGTCAATTGCTTGGGCAGCGGAATTGCAGTTACTGTACTTCCGTTTGCGAGGGCGTGTCTGTAAGGACATATACGGGCATATAGACAGGACAATAAAAATACCAGGCTCTCTCGGGACCTCTCTTCTACCATTTTTCACAGACTTTTTTTCTTTGTGATGCTACTTGACGACTTGTGACGTCGTTGTGTGCGGAGTGGAACTTGACTGTCATTGATCGCTCTTATCAATGAAGTGATCTGAGTGAACTGGGACCTTCCATGTACTGGAACCTTGATAACGAAACATTCGAGACATTATCAATATCATCCGAACTACATATAATACTCTTCCTTGCCTCTTTGTGATCAAACAACTTTTTTGGCCTCAGGCACCGAAGTGTGTGCATATAGTTGCGGACATGAGCTCTTGGCAGGGCCAGGGGATTAGCGTTGTGGGGGCCGTTCTTGCCGAGTTGTCGCCGTTGCTGTGGTTGCCGGGAGCAACAGGCAGGGGTTCGTGATTGGCCAGAGCTCGCCAATCCAAAATAATCGCGGCTAGTGGGAAAAGCAGCGACAGCACCCAGACATGTCCCAGGAATCCTCTACACCACCCGCGCCACATTGCTCCATTACTTCACAAAATGCGAAAGCTTTCTCGATAAGCTAATACGGCACGTTAATCATCACTTAGTTGCCCCAACAGGATCACAATCGCTTTGCTTTGCGCGTGGAGGTGACGGCGAGAACGCGAAAGGGACCGAATGCCCATTGGGACGACAGCGAGACCCGTCCAACGCCCAAAAGTCAACACCGATCCAGCAAATCAACAAAAATGTCGGCGGCATCGCCCACGCCACTCGGCGCTGGGAGCCACTTCACGTCGATGGGACGTAGGACGTCCGCGCGACAGGCTCTCCGCCGCCCGCCATCCAGAACCCATCTCCGCCGCGCCGAGTCGAATCCAGATGGCAGCAGAGAACAGAGGTTGTCGCAATCCCAATCCCAATCCCAGCAGCAGTACGCGAACCAAGACGACAGCTCCGACGACGAGATGCCCAAGCCCATGAAGCTCAGCGCCCTGACCAAGGCGCTTCTCAACGACGGCCAGGGCTTCGAGGTTTCGTCGTCAGGCGCGGCTCCACCGGCGGCTGTCGCAGAACGTCCCCCATCACCGCCAACACGGCCGGCCTCGCGCGTTATGACTAGGAGAAGTGCCATGGCTGCGTCCAGCGTGTCGGTAGGGGACGACAGCCACATCGGGCGGGAAAGTCTCAGGCAGCGAGAACCGAGACGCCATGCCAGAGCCGGCAGCGTCCAGCTCGCGTCTTCGAAGCCGTCGTCGCCCGTCCGTAGTAGGGAGAACAGTCCTGCCCCGCGGAAACGGGTGGTGCGTCTAAGCAACACCACCCCGGCCAACGCCAGCTTTGCCAATGGGAGCTTCAACGCAAGTCTGGTCAACGGGAGCATGCAGCCAGCTGTGCGCAGGTCTCTTTCGACATCAACTCGAGGGAAAAGACCAGAGCCGGTGGAGAAGCCCGAGGAGAAGGCCATTCCACCGCCAGCATCCCAGCCAGAACAAGCACCTCCTCCACCTCCCCAACAGGAACAGGATGTGCTGCCCGATGTCAACACCCCAGTACCGCCCATCAGGACCGTCAGGATTGCCGTCGGATCTTCTGGGAACAAGGGCATGTCAGGAAGCTCGTCCGGCGTTTCATCCAAACGATCTGGGGGACACAGCAACCAAGAGATGCCCGAGGATCCCGCCACGGTTGGCCGGCCCCAGACTGGAGCACCACAAAGCTCGATGCGGGTGAAAAGGATCGGAAAGATGGCCGGCAGCTTCCTCAGTGGTCCCGCTCGTCGAGGAAGGCGGAGGCAGAGCGAGGAAGACGCCGACGGCCAGGGCGATGGCGAGGCAATGGGCCCGAGCCAAGAGCCCGAAAGCCAACAACCGCAGTACATGGAGGCCGGGATGGGGGGCGAGCAGCCAGCATCGTCCTTCTTTGCGTCGTCCAGCTACCGCGATTTTGCTGCCTCGGGGAGTCCTGTTAGCGCCAAGGACCAGGCCAGAGCAGGCATTCGCAAGCAGGCATCAAACGCTGCCTTCCCCTCGTCCCAGCAGAAAGAGGCAGAGCGAAGCCATCTCGAGTTGGCATATAGGATGGGGCAGATTCAGGCTCCCGAACTGCCGTCAGCCCACGACAAGGAGAACGAGCCGCCATCTGCATACCAGCTAGCGTCGTCCATCTTGGTCGAGAAAGAGCTTGGCAAACCCCTTCGCCCGCTTAGTGTCGACCTTGGGCCAAGTGTGCTGCCTAGCATTCATGCCTCCCCAGAACGTAAAGCGTTGGCACCCAAGAGCCGCAACACGCCACACAGGCCAGCCCCGCCGCCGCCTCCAAAAATGTCGGTCGTCGAGACGGCCACTGCTGCCGCTGGCGCCTCTGCGGCGGCCCCGGCCAACAAGAGGAGACAGGTGCTGCTCAGGGTGAATGGCAGGACGTATACCAGGATCGACTGCATAGGACGAGGCGGTTCCGCTAAGGTATATCGAGTATCGGCTGAAAGCGGCAAGATGCTCGCCCTCAAGCGCGTGTCCCTCGAGACTGCCGACGAGAATATGCTGAAGGGCTTCAAGGGCGAGATCGACTTGTTGAAACGGCTCAAGGGAGTCGACCGCGTGATCCAGCTTATTGATCATGAACTTAATCTCGAGAAGCAGATGCTCAGTGTGGTAAGTTTTTTTTTTTTTTTTTTTCGTCATCAAAATTGCAGATAGATGATGGGGGTTTTTGGTACTGACCGTGTCTTTGTTGTTGGCGTAGTTGATGGAGGTGGGAGAGCTGGACTTCAACACTCTCCTCAAAAGCAGAAGCACATCCGAGGCGTCTCGACTCGACCCTGTGTTTATCCGATACTACTGGAAGGAGATGCTCGAATGCGTGCAGGCGGTGCACGCCAAGGACGTGGTGCACAGCGATCTCAAGCCGGCCAACTTTGTCATGGTCCAGGGGCAGCTCAAGCTGATCGACTTCGGCATCGCCAACGCCATCCAGACGGACATGACGGTCAACGTGCACCGCGAGACGCAGATCGGCACGCCCAACTACATGTCGCCCGAGTCGCTGATGGACTCGAACCAGTACGCCTTTACGTCGGCGCACAATGGCAAGTTCTGCATCCCGCCGCCGCTCCAGCAACACTACCAGAAGGGCGAGCCCAAAATCATGAAGCTCGGCAAGCCCAGCGACGTGTGGAGCCTGGGCTGCATCCTGTACCAGATGGTCTACGGGATCCCCCCCTTTGGCAAGATCGCCCACCAGATTTCGCGCTGCCAGGCCATCATAAACTGGAGCTACACCATCGACTTCCCCGACACCACCGAAGATGGGAGCCGTGTGCCGCCCAGTCTAGTCCGGACCATGCGCCGCTGCCTGAACCGCGAGCAGAGGGAGCGTCCGACGTGTGAGGAGCTGCTTGCCCACACCGACCCCTTTCTCTACCCTCAGGAGTTCGATCCGGCAGTCTACGCTGCTGCCGAGCACGGCCGGGTCCTCCCCGTCACTGAGGAGCTGCTTTCCCGTATCATCCAGAGCGTCGTGCAGCGCTGCAGGGATCGTCTACCCACGGATGGCGAAGCTGTTCAGACCTGGCCTAATGCGTACTGGGCGAGCGTGCGCAAGGCTGTCACGGGCGGTGCAGGTGCTAGTGGCGGCGGCGGCAGCAGCAGCAGTGCACTCAGTGCACCCAGCGCTGGCGGTGCGAGGTGACAGGATAAAAGTATAATATGTTGAATACGTGTGTGTGGTTGGAGTAGAAGTCTTGTACAAAGAATGCGGAGAGCTTGGTTGGAAAGAGAGAAAGAAAGAAGAAGCGACAGAGTGTGGGTGCGGAGAGTGGTTTTTTTTTTAATACTTGGTTCGCTCACCCACACTTGTGCGTTTGGTCTAGTCGAAGATATTCTGAGAGCGGACTGACAAAAATATTGTCTTGGTGTTTTTTGTTTTTTAAAGGATTCTGATGAGGTTATGATTTTCCAAAAACAGGAAGACGGAAGAGATAGGCGAGGCATAGCATAATTGGGTACCCAATCGTCGTCCCATCCTAGCTTTCTTTTTCGTTTTTTTTTCATCTTATTTTGGAGGGCCAAGGGGGAATGGGGGGGAAGGGGGGGGGCGTTTTATTCTGGACAGTCGTTTAAGCTGGAGCAGGTACATTCTTTGAGTTCAGTGTTGGTTGTTGGTTGTTGTTTGTGGACGTTTGTTGTCTCTCATTCAGTTTGTTACTTATTTTTCCCGGTTTGGTCTGTTTGTTCCTCCATCCACGGATGTTGTTCTTTCTGTTGATTATTCTTTCTGTTGGAGATCTGGCGACTATATACCTTGTCTTACTTTACTTTTTTACTGCGCATTATATATATATATATATATACCTGACTCTACCGCTTTACACGTCCTTCGTTTGTGTGTCTATATATACCTGCTGTGAGGCTGTGTCTTGTGTCATCTTCAATGGGTTTCATGTTTACTGTTTGACGGTTGCTGTATACCACTCCGTCCATTTTTGTCTGGTCAACAGTCAAAGAGTAGTGATATAGTTATTGTTATTGGAGGGGAGAAAATTGTGAAAACAGAAAGCAAGTGCACTAATAAGAGATCCCTCGCGATTTAGTCTCAACTTGGCTCCCTGTAATGCAGTGTAATAAAAACGGCTTGGTATGTACATCCATGCCCCTGCCTGATACAGGGCCAATTCAGTTTCATCACATTAACTTGTACAATGGCGACTTGAAAGTAAATATGATACATTTATGATTATATGAACATGCCGTATGTGTATGTGTGTGTGCACGTATGCCCCCTAATCATCTTACAACTCTTGGCTTTGCCCACCCGCCCACCTAACTGCCTGCTTCCTCCATACATGAACATGGATATGGATATGGACATGAACATGGACATGGCCTGTCACCGTGCTATCTCACCACTCAAAACAAGGATTAATGGATTGGTATAGTCCGTTCATTTTGTGTCTGTCTTTTTTTCCTTCAGCTCGTCCGCTCCACCTCGTCCACGTCGCTGATCTTGATCTCGCTGATGCGCAGCATGGTGAACCGCAGCTTGCTCTTGACGTGCTTGGCGCGGCGGATGCGCGGCTTCTTCTTGATCATGATGCGCATAGGCTCGGCCTCGGTGCCCAGCACCACGGCGCGGCACGCAAACAGCCGCTCGTCCACGTACGGCACCCCCTTGAGGGTGAAGTCGCGGCTGCCCACGGCCACGGCCCGGTTGAGCCGCAGCACGTCGCCGGGGGCTACGCCGGGCATCTTGAACGGCAGCCGCACGGAGTCACCTTCCGTCACGAGGTATGGGCGTCCGTGGATGTGGACTGTCACGTAGTGCCCTGGCTGCGCGGCCAGGAGGGGGAGCAGGTTGCGGACGGATTCGCTAAGAGGCCCGGATGTGGAGGGCGGTGGTGTGAGGCCGGTTGGTTGGGCTGTCTGGGTGGGCTGTTTGGATTTGGGTTTGCCGAGGCGGTCGAGTTGGAGGTTGCTGTTAATGGGAGACTGCTCGACGGGTGAGGGCTCGATGATCGGGGTGGTCTGGTTGAAGAATCGCGCTTGTTGGGCTGTTGTCCGCATGGGAAGAAGGAATGGCGGCGGCAGGCGCGTGATGGGAGTCCGCAGCTCCAGTGCGGAGCGAAGGAGTGCCCTGCTCATGACGGCGGGCACGCAGACCAATTGGCTCGGAAAGGCGAGCTCGGTGGTGGTGTTGAAAGTGGTGGTGGTTGACGGCTTATCGGCAAGTCACGTCGAAAGCTGCGGGTGTGGAAATTTCGACGGGGAATTGGAGAGCTGGACCTTCTTCAGTCAGCAAAAAGTTAAAGTGGGCCACCATGCACGATGGCTGCTAGGGGTGCTCACCTAGGTGAGCCCCGACCGACCACACAGCATGGAACTCACATCTTCAAAATTCCCTTGAAATACGGCCAATTTTACGTTCGTAGAGAAAATTCAATAAACCTTGTTGTTTTCAGAGGGTAAATTTAACTTTTAGTTGCATTTTGAATACTTTGAGTAAATGTCACATGTATCGCTTCTTCAGCGTGAGACTTGAACATGAGGAACGAATCCTAATTATTTACTAGCAGTTTAGTAATAAATTTGCTTATTTAGACAGTTGGCACCGGCCGTTAGTATCTTGTCTTCATTTCGACTGTTCGTGAGATATGGCCGCAGACTATTACTCGTCTGTTCCTAAGGCCAAATACCCTTGATCGATTTTCAATCAACATTCTGCTTTGCTTAATTATCGCGGTACGAACATAACACCTAGACTACCACTCACCCGCGACACAGTGAGCTCAAATAAAACGCAATCATTATCCTTCTCCTATCTTTAACGTCACTCAGTCTTTTAAATTATATTCACACATATGTTTCCCTAACGATATTATGTAAATTATGCCAAGCAAAATTTACAGGTTTAATTAGCCAATGTTTTTTCCACCCGTCATACAATCGACTCATTTGATTCATTGACTTTTAACAAAACTTGTCTCACCTCCTTGTCCAGCGATTTGACTCTTAGTACCGGGAAACGAAGCATAATTACCTACTGTTCCACCATGTGACCATTTATGAAAAAAACCGGCAATGAGGTTCTTTTCCATGAATTCATTGTGCACACAAAACATTGTCGCCGCTTTGTTTAATTGTTTCCAATACTCTTTATGAGATTCAGTCTCGCACTAACATCAAACACTTGGAGTCAAAGAATGAACAAGTATAGAAGAAAATTAAAAGGCCTGGTATTTAAATCGCTAACAAAGAATATATAAATAGGGAGGCAGAAAAGGAACAAAGGCAGAGATATCACACTTGCGATCCCACACCTTGATTTACTGCTTGCTCATTCGTTCATTCATACTTGGTACCACTGGCGAATTCTCTCGACCTTGCGGGCGTCTTCAGAGACCCATTCTTCGTCGTCCGAGTCGCTGAGAGGGGAGACGAGTAATCTCCTGATCCAGTTCGTCGACTTGGACTTGTTCGACAGATCCGATACCTCCTGCGGAGACGGTTTTACCGCCTGCTTTTTCTTGCTGCTTGGCTCGGCGGCGGCAGGAGCAAAAATCGGGCGACCTTGAGTCGTTTGTTGCTGTTGCTGCTGCTGCTGGGAGTCATATTGTCTAGACGCTAATTGTCTAGCGATTGTGTGAATGGAGGGCACGTCAGTGTCGATTCTCAGCCTTGGTCTTGCGGTGAGCTTCGGCGGTGCCTTTGTCGGCTGTGTTCTTACCTGAGATTGAGCTTGAGATTGAGCTTGGGCTTGAGCTTGAAGTTTCTGCTGCACTTTTTGCTGGGTTAGTCGGGCTTGACTTTGCACATAGTCCCAGCTGGTGACAGGCTGCTGAACTCGCTGACGGTCAGTAGACACCAGGTTCATCTTGGGCGGCGATCTCCGCCCGGCTGGGAGTGGTTTGTCGGTAGGAAGGGGCGGTAGTGGCTTGTTGGTGCCGATGGGAAGCGGTGGAAGGGGACGATTAGGAGGCGGATGAGGAGGTGGCCCTCGAGGGTTAGTCAAGTCAGGGACGAAACCGTAATTTGGTTGCCACAATATGTCGGCAGCGCGGGACTTCATGCGCTGCAACGGGGCTACTATGGATGGCTTCTTCTCCTTGGTTCCCGTCACAGGAGCCTGCAGCTTGCCCTGTCTCCGCGTCTCCTCAACCTCTTGTTGTTGAGCAAGGCCACGCTGCTGCTGCCGTATATCGTTATTGACATCAAAGCGGATCTCGGGCTGGATGTCATTGAGAAAAAAACCGGTCGATCCATGTGCGGTCCCCTTCAGGGGCTTGATGAGCGTCTTTGGGGGCACTGAGTAGGACCTATACTTACCTTTTCGGCAGTTCCAGCACGGCCGCTGGTCTTGGATGGAGTGCCGTTTGACATTCCCGCAGGTGTCATACTTACCTGAGAGAAGCTGGAAGAAGCCGAGTTTCTGGGAGATCTGCTTCCATTTTGAGCATTGATGGAGCTTGCCTTTGCGCCATCTATGCTCGCAGGCGTAGTGGACGGCGCTATACTCACACATCCTGGTTTTTTTTCTGTTCTTCTGTGTATTCGTTTTTCGTTTATGTTGTGCAAGCAAAGCCTGCTAGTAGTTCTTCATGTTGATATGTGGATCGTTTGTTTTCTTTGCGTGCGTCAATTATGGTTTACGTATTAAGGGGGGGGGAGTGGAAATTTCGGGGTGAAATCAGGGGTGCGTGATCTTATATATATCAGTTCACACACAAACGTCATGCCTCTTGGAGATGGCCTCTGCCGAGCAGCAAGACAATGCCATCGTCTTTTAGACGGAAATATCTTATTGATCTTTTCTTTATTACAAATTTAGAGTTTGCATGAGACAAACTCATTGTCAACAGTATTGCTTTGTTAACTCGTCTTTGTTTTTCTTGTCATATTTCAAGTCTGGGGCTTAATATTATGAAAAAAGTTGATGTGAAGAAACGAGCATCTTTCTGACTTGTAGCATTACACAGGCCGGAAAGTTTCTTAGACTAGGTAGGTACCTAGAGAAAAAGACAAGAGGTCTCCAACTTCGAGGCCACTCTTAATCCCGAAGTTGGTCTCAAAAGTTCTACCTGGACCTTTTCTTATCTTTCAATACTCTCAAGATGGTTCGGTTCTCCATAACTGCCATCTTCTCACATCGGCAACGTGCAGAAAATGTTGTGACATCACAACAGTCCACAAAAAACACCATAATGATTGATGACGCTTTGGAAGATCACAATGCTAGAGAAACTCCCTCCTTCCCTCATTATATACTTGCCCCCGCACCGCATGGCACAGCCCAGTTTGTGCGTAGTGTCGTGGCAAGTCGTGGCGGCTCGCAGCGAGCAGCACTACAGGCAGATGACGATATCCACAAGGCAAACACAAAAGCGCTGAAACTCGCCAGACCTTCAGCGCTCTCAAAGGCGAGTACCAGCATACGTGACATCTTTAATAACAAGCCCTCAACTGGTAAAACCCGTTCTCCGAAATGCTTATCACATGGGCAGGACCCCATGGTCGCGGCACTTGACGCTCTCTTCGAGGACGATGACGAAGAAGAAGAAGAAGGTGATAGCAGCGGGATTGTTAGCAACTTCAAATTCGTAAGTCATACGCAGGTACCCGAGGAAGACACTGGGCTTCTTCAAAACCCGTGGGTGTCAGAGACGACACAGAATACTTTGAGCAGACGTACGGGTACCTATCCTCGCAAGAAAGCAATGTGAAGAGGACTTTCCAAACGGTGCCAATACGGTTACATGCACCCTAGATTGAGAATCGCGCATACGCACAGCTTCTCGTCCTCGTCTAGCCTCCCAACAAACAAAAAGGTCCAGTGGCTATTGGTTGGTGATGATCCTGTCGTGGAGTGGATCTTCTACAATCCCAGCATGGAAGGGTACGGCCTAGATCTAACAATGGAAGGAGAGGCATTTATGTACATTCACATCACGGGTGATATTCAAGGCGTTTAGACTGGCGCAGTTTGTCCTGGCAGAGATCCGGAGACTGTCGTCGAAGGAGCAGATGGCCAGGCGGGGGATACCGTCAACCAACCACTGCAACAACACAAGAAAGACAATGGGAAACGAATGTTAATATTAGTGCCGCCTCACCAACGACCGACCAACCGACCCATCCATAATGGAATCCTCGAAAATACACACAAAGACAAGAGCACCCCGGCACTTTTCTCCCTGTATTCCCCCCCATGAGAAGAAACCAACCTGAAGCTTACCCTCAACGCCAGCACCGTGACATGCGACCAAATCCCAGCCCGTAAGAGATCGAGACATCCATTCATTCTGCTTCGCTTCATAGGCCAGTCAAGCCTACAACTACTAAGGCGTCCAGACCCGCCTGGCCAAGTATCCGTTAACATCAGTGTATGTGCCCGTGTAATCCGACCAGAGATCTTTCGCTGCGCAATGCGTATGGCCCATGACTCATCATGGAGGAGAGGGTGGACTCTCTTTTCATTAAGCCGAACCAACTCTCATTAGACCTCATCAATCCATTGCTGTGCGTGTGTATCCGTTTCTCCAACCCCCCCCCCCCCCCCTTCTTTCGCCTTTACTGCCATGGCGACACTGCATCTGCCACAGAAGGGCCCGGCATTTCCGCCCCATCACAATCACGATGGCGAAGAGCCATATCGGTAAACCTTCTGATGGCGGTCATATGCAGCCCAGGCAGCACCAAATCGGCATCAGCAACAGCCTCATTCGTTTCTCCACTCGCATCCTGCAGGTGGTGGTAAACACCCAACCCGCTTTCCCAAGCCTGGAGCTCGGACATGATCTCCACAGTGGCGCGTTCAATGAAGTGACTGAGGGCTGTTCGGGGGCGGGGACTAGCGTTTGTAGGGGTGCTTGGTGGTGATGGATATGGGCCACAGACGGGATGGCGGTGGCCTCGGAGCCATGCCCATAGCGCAACGGTGCCTTGCCGCAAAAAGGCTTCCTTGAAGGCGACGATGCGCTCCCACGCCAGTGGATCCGAGTCCATCGACGGGTGCACGCTGGCGTATGCTATGCCCGCCAGTGCTGCCATGTTGACTAGCCATACAACATCGCTGGGGGGGAGAGAGCGAATGAAGGCCAACTGCGCGAGGTGGACTTCGCGGACGATGGAGTGGCGGTCTTTTGCGTCGCCGTCAACAACGTTGACGGGCTCTGAAGGGGGCTCGATATCCTTGTTATTGCCGACAACGAAAGCGTCTCGCCCCTTAACCTCCGCATGAGTTCTTTCGTGTGCGGCATCCTCGAGTTCCGTGTGTTCGGGCAGGTTCAGGGGACCTGTTGGTGTATGGTATCCGTTCGTCTTTCGATTTTGCGTCCGAATCTTCATCATGACGTCGGTCATGCAGTCGCCCAATCGATCAGCCAGCATACAGGCACGTTTTAGGTCCAACACCAGCTTCGAAAGTCTGTTGGGGGGCAAGTGGGCGAAGCTCTTGACTTGCTGGACAGCTTGGGTCAGGGGCTCGACCGGTCCAAAGAGGGTGTCGATACGGCGAGACCGCATATCCAATTCTTGGATAACTGCAAATGTGTATGGCGGGAGCAGCTCGCGTTCGGGGGTGGCGGACGAGAGAATAGTGCCAAGGGTAGGGCGAAGAAGCGAATCGCCCCGGTTCAGCTTCGCCTTGACAATGGATCTCTCATGGGCGGCGACGATATGGTTCACAAAACTGCAGGTGCTCATGAGAGCCGATACCGTCTTGAGGTCGTCGCATTGCTCGACAACCAGCAACAGGGTTTCGGAGTGGAGGCACGGCATGTTTGCGAATCGAATCGAGAACTGGGCAAGGTCGTTGGTGTGAGTGCTGAACACTATTCGCTGGTATAATCTCTCAGCTGAGAATATATAAATGGAGGGAAAGAAGGCGTATCGGATAGCCGAGAGGAGCCGTATCCAAGCAGTTGGGCAGATGATGATGGAGGAGAGGTGATCCCAGGAATAGGAATACCTTGATAGCCAACCTTGACGGCCGGCAAAAGCAGGGGCTCTCGCGTTAGGGGCCCGCAAGGTACCGCTGCACAGTGGGTTGCGCGAAATTATGCAATCGAGGAAGGACCAAGGTATGAAGGCAAGGAAAGGTCACCAAACAAGCCAGTTCGCTCAGGTTCGGCCGTGCTGTGGGGGGAAGGACCCCCTGACCTTCGTCATGACAACTTGGGACGGCGAGAGGCCTCGCCTGTGCGCGGGCGACAGGTGACTGTCGCAGCGATAGCGAAGTATACTATGTAGTTCAAAACGCTCCGGTTGGTCTGGCATTTTCAATATCTAGATTAGAGTCGGACATAGTAGTCCGCTCATGCTCCGTCCGATGTTTCGTGGGATTCGATGATCAGACCAGGAGCACGCCATCATGTTTGACTCGTTTTCTGCGGCCGAGCATCACCGTCGCCCACCCTTGAAGATAGAAGCATGATGTCCCAGGTATCGTCGCTATCGTAAACATACTCCTGGTAAAAATTATATATACACGCTGTTTGGGCGTGCAATGTCCCTGAGACTGTGAGCGCTGCTAGGCCTGCCGCCTCAGATGCGTCGCACGCCAATTCTAGGTATAATGCCATTACACTGCTAGTCCTTGCTCAGGCCTGGAAATCCAACCACTGGACACGCAATTGACAGACAGAGCATAAGCATTAAAGGGCCACCCGAGGAATTAGCAGGAGGTCCTGGTGGGTGTCGGCATGGGCCTATCAAGCCCCGTGCCGTGAATCGTAATTCTGAGCGTCGTGTACTTGTAGACCGTCATTGTCATAGGCAAAAGGGTCAACCGAGGAAACTAGCCTGCCTTCGAGACGTCCTCAACGAAGCGCTCCGTCACGGCGACTC
This sequence comes from Lasiosphaeriaceae sp. G1095, assembly GCA_027569635.1. Taxonomy (NCBI): domain Eukaryota; kingdom Fungi; phylum Ascomycota; class Sordariomycetes; order Sordariales; family Lasiosphaeriaceae; species Lasiosphaeriaceae sp. G1095. The sequence goes on along the minus strand of JAPDFK010000226.1, from coordinate 48,462 downwards.
GCTTGCCAGCGAGGGACTTGATCTTCTCGACCAATGCCTTGTCTTTGTCGAGCGCAGCAATGTCGTCGCTGCCGCCGATGCTATTTCCGTTGACCAAGATGTTGGGTACTGTCCGACGGCCCGTCATGACCCCCAGCCTCTGCTGTATCCGTGGCCCCAGCGGGTGGTGGTCCAGTTCCACCACGAACGGCGCGGGTTCGACGAGGTATTTCTCGAGCAGAATGCCCTTCGCCATTCGCGAGTACTGGCAATACGACTTGGAGAAGATGATGACTGGCATGTCGGTTAGCGACTGGTGGCATCACTGTGGAGGAGGAGACGCTAGTTCCTCACTTGGGGATTTTCTCAGGATGTTGTCCATCTCTGCATCGAGCTCTGGGTCATCCTCGGTTTCCTTGGTCGCCTCCTCCTTGGCCGCCCTATCTTTCTTCTCCTGCCCGCTCGCCGAGCTGCCCACTCCGATAATCTGGTCGGGGTGTTCGGGCCTTTTTGGTCCCTTGGCGTTGGCAATGTCTTTGGCTCTTTGCTCGGCGGCCTTGAGCCTGGCAGCCATGGCTTTGGAAACGATCTCGTCTTCCTCATCTATGTCGCCATCGGCGTCGTGATCATGGGTCTCGACGACCGTTTGGCCCTTATCGGGTACCGCAGCCCCATGCTTTCCTTTGTCCAGGGCGTTCATCGTCTTGTGGTAGAAGTCTCCCACCGTCCGCGAGTCTCGAGGTTGTGTCTGGCGGAGGTATGAAGTAAAGAAGAGCACGGTAACAACACCGGCTAGTACGAGGAAGAAGAATTGTCGAACACGTCTCTGCGAAGGCATGATGGGCGATTAGGTATTGCAGGCGGCTCTGAAGCTTGGAACGGGTCGGACTCGGCAAGCAGCTAGATGCTGGCTTCTCTTTGGCGGCTAAGACAATGAATGGAAACTCGTGTTGGGTGTAATGGATTCGCGGCACGCAGTCGATGCTGCCGTCAGTGGATTGTAAAGAACTGCATTGAGTGGCGCCTTGGTGACTGCAAGGGAGGAAAAGACTCAAGATGAAGCTGATGGTTTAGTAGAATTGGAGATGGATCTCGCGCGACGCGGATTGCCACAATCCCAAAGCAGCTAGGAGGCCGTTCGCAACCAAGCCATTGCCCACCTCTTGACACTGTGGACCCAAACCGCGGCGGGTTAATGTTCTCCACCCAATTATGCCGAGGCCCCCTCGCCCTCCAGCAACCCCACACATGATTCTGAAGCATGTTCCGTAAACAATACCCGATGCCGATTGGGAAAACTTTGAAAGCAAGGCGCGGAAAACGGAACGCGTCTTCACTCGACTGGCAACTGTCTATTTCTACGATTTACTTTAGAGAAAGTGGTCCGGAGTACTCAGTACAATGGTCATATGTGTATCTGAGACTCCGATAAATTGCTATGGTAAATAATCTCAGGTATTCCCATAAAATTGAATCACCACTTGGTATTACTCCAGAACTAAGACATTTTTATTTTCCCCGTTCCCATCATGAAGCCACCCCCAAGCTTGACTTTGGTACGGAGGCTCGGGCCAAAAGAAAGGGTCACCCTCCATAGTACAATGTAGGCCTGAACTTGCATAGCAAACTTATCAACTGCCTGTTCAATATCCCTCATTAATAACACAGTAGGTATTCAAATCTTTTCACTATACGTTGTTTAGACAGCATACAAGGTCCTTTGAATATGTATTCAGGTTTTTTCGTAATGCCTTGCTAGAAGATAAACGGCCCTGAGATAAATTACGCAGACTAGCACTGTGCTATTTCTTCCCTTGAGCACTGGGTAAGATGACCCTTTCTTTTGGCCGAGCCTCCGTAAGATGTTCTTAGTCGTTTGCGGGTACTGTAAGACCGCACAGTGTGGATCATGCAGCATTTCGGTCCGCTGCGTGCAAGGGGGCAAAGGGGGGAAGGCGCTGCGCGGTCCCCTGGGGAAGCTCACCTTTCAACATCATATTGAGCTGCGCGCCTGACTTAAGTATCTATCTTCTCAACCTTTGCCTCGCTCTCCACGCGGACCCAATTTCCGGTGTCGGATAATAATCGTCTTATTTTGAGGATCAACGTGTTGAAATTGCAAATATCGATTTCCACTGCCCCCAACTCTTGGAACTAATTCCCCAATGTTTGTTACAACATCGCATTTCCTCTGATTGTGTACTTGCTTGGTAGGGTGGAGTCCACATTTCACTTTTACATGTACATGTGCATGACAACATTTCGGCAACTTTCTATTAATTCCTCTTTTGGACGAGAAGCCAACCTACCTAATAAAGGCCATTTGCAACCCACCCAACCACCGCATGCAGCTTGGCCGCCGCCAACAGCTTATTAGCCGGTCCATGTATGTATAGAACCAATGGGGCAAACTACCTAGAGCTTTCTAGAACTAGGTAGCCCCTTGGTACATATTACTGTTTCCAGCAGGTCGGCAGACCGCGTATTGTCGCGTATAGTCCCGCAAGGACTTGGCTGGATCCTTTATAGACTCAAAGAGGGAATATGTGCTGACAAATTTGTGCGTCAATGACATATGATATTTACACATTTATTCAGCAGCCAACGGTTGCCTCTATCGGCAATACACAATGTGAGGATCTCGGAATTGACAACAGATCCGGGGAATGGGAGCGGATATATTAGTATCAGCTTCCCATGTTATTTCGTGAATCAGATGTCTCGTCTCCACTGCGTGCGACTCGTTGTCTTGTTTTGTTGACTTCCAAGAGACAGACCCCTTTGCTATTCCGGATTCTTGAAACAAAAGACGAACAATAATCCACATACTTCCCAAACACCGATATAATGTCTACAGTCCTTCCACCTGATCTCCCGGCGACACACCCCGCCGTGGCATCCATCGCAGCCCGGGCCCCGCTGGGAATCGTCAACCGGCCAACTCAACCCCCCGGCGCCGGGCAGATCCTAGTCCACGTGACATGGACCTCGTCGACACCTCTCGAGCTTCACCAAGCCGATGGCGGACTACTGGTGAGCCAGTATCCCTTCCTGCTAGGCAGCTCCTATGGTGGGACGGTAGTCGCAATCGGGCCGCCACCATACGACGGCTCTCGAGGGCAAGACCTGCAGGTCGGAGACCAGGTATTCGGTTTCGTGCCCCCCGGAACCGGGGATACCTGCTTCCAGACATACATCAACACAGCGGCCTTCACAGCCAGCAAGCTGCCGCGCAACATCACTCTCCAAGAGGCTGTGACCGTGCCAGCCAACTTGGTGACCGTCTTCAGAGTCGCCACGGAAGACTTTGGGCTGCAGGTCCCTTGGCCAATCCCGGCGGGCTGGCAGCCACAAGAGGCGGCAGCGCCCATCCTGGTTTGGGGAGCAGCCAGCAGCGTCGGCATGTTTGCGCTGCAGATTTTCCGCCACTGGGGATACCGCAACCTGATCGCCGTGGCCAGCGAGAAGCACCACGAGAGCCTCAAGGCACTGGGCGCAACGGCATGCTTCGATTATCACCAGCATGGTGTGGTAGACCAGACCGTGGCTCACGTCTCTGCGCTAAAGGGCTCTGCCGGGCCGAAAGTGCCATATATTTTGGACTGCATTGCGTCCAGGGAAGAGACATTGCGACCCCTAACCAAGATTGCGGACCGTGGGTCGAAAATTGCTATCCTGCTGCCCGTGATCAACGTTCATGCAAGCCAACACCAAGCCCCGGAATACGAGATGGACGTATACAAAGTCTTTCCAGGTGAGTGGAAGGAGGGTGTTGAGTTGTATGGGACGAGAGCAAACTTCTACCACCAGGTGAACAAACTCCCGAGAAACTGTTTCTTACTCCGCCGAAGACAACTAACACCATGACAGAATTCCTTTTTCAGGGACCATCTTCAGACGGAAATTGTACCGTGTTTACTAGAACAGGGAGTAGTACAGCCAAACCAGCAGCGAGTTGTCGAAGGCGACACTCTCCTTGAACGAGCCCAGAACGCTCTCGACATCCTTCGAGATCGAGGAACATCCGGGGAGAAGCTTGTATGGAGGGTGGCGGACTCGGGTAACTGAGCTAAACATTCGTGATGTCCAAGACACGGCGAGGATAGAAACGGCAGTACTTTTATCGGCCACTAAGCGGGACCAATAGGAAATACAAGAAACCAAACATTCGAAAATTTTGATTCGTCCTCCTTGAGATCAACTGACTGCCTTGGTGTTGACCCAAGAAACGGTATCCAAGCCGGAGGCACCGAGCTGCCAAGACTGCGGCATCATTAGGGAGTCGAGCAGCATCGAGGTTAATGCGGCTTCCGGAGTCACATTTACCGAAATGTTCATGATTGGTGGTAGTTTTGTCCCGCGCCATACTTGTTTATCCCCCAGTTTTTGGACGTCCTCGAACCTGGTAATTGCCGACGGGACGGATCTGCGGTTGTGCTCTTGCTTCAAGAGTTGTGTAAGATGGATGCGCCGGTTACCCCTTTTGGAGAGTTTCGAATGTGGGGTTCTAGTCTGGTATATATTGACTTTGGCGGGGTCTGGGGTCGCTTAAGTGGGCAGAAGGCCCATTCTGCCGTCACTGTCTTGGCCTTTGGTCTCAAACGGGAAGACGATATTCTCTTCCGCAATGTTAGTAAGATAAGTTGTAAACTCAACATGTACGCAATTGTTTGACACGATAGCCAGCTGCCCCGCAACCTCGTTTCTGGGTGCCGGGTCAGTTCTGGAGTATCCCTGAGGCCACCCTGGTTTCCATCAATCAGGTACTTATCGCAAAGTAGATTTGCCTCGCAGTGGTATCTTCATTTTTATAAGTAAAAGCCAAATGATCCGCAGTCTGAGCGTGATTATGGTATTGGATCATCCACGCAAGAAATTTGTTCACGATGATTTTCTCGGCATTCCCCGCGTTTCTGCTCGGTATTTCAGCCGTCAATGCGGCGCTCAACTATAAGGGAGTGGACTGGTCTTCCGTGATCGTGGAAGAAAACGCTGGCGTCAAGTACAAGAATGTGAACGGCAACGTGCAGGCCCTTGAGAGGATTCTCGTCGACAGCGGCGTTAACACGGTTCGTCAACGGGTTTGGGTGACACCCTCCGGTGGCAACTACAACCTCGCATACAACATCGCACTTGCGAAGAGAGCGAAGTCCGTAGGACTCGGGGTTTATGTTGATCTTCACTACAGCGATACCTGGGCCGATCCTGGGCACCAAGCTATTCCCTCCGGGTGGCCAACTGGCATTGACGATCTTTCGTGGAGAGTGTACAACTATACGCTCGACCTGTCAAATCAGTTTCAAGATGCGGGAGTTCAGCCCACGATAATATCCATCGGAAACGAGATCACGGCTGGCCTGTTGTGGCCAATAGGAAAGACATCGTCGTGGGGCAATGTTGCGAGGCTGCTTCACTCGGCCTCAACGGGCATTAAGGACTCAAGGCTCAGTCCAAAACCCAAGATCATGATCCACTTGGATAATGGATGGTGAGATGACCCGCAGCACTGTGTCGTTTTGGCAATAACACGTCAGATGGTTATGTGTTGTGCTGACAAAGGATGTAGGAATTGGGCAACGCAAAACAACTGGTACACAAATGTTTTAAAGCAAGGAACACTTGTGTCCTCAGACTTCGACATGATGGGCGTCTCATTTTACCCCTTTTACTCATCTTCAGCAACTCTGTCGGCGCTGAAAACGAGTCTGACCAACATGGCCAATGCTTGGGGGAAGGAGCTCGTTGTCGCCGAGACGGACTGGCCTACATCGTGCCCAGCGGCCAAGAATTCGTTCCCATCAGACGCCCGCAGCATTCCATACTCAGCAGCCGGACAGTCGACGTGGATCACGAGCGTCGCAAACGTGGTTGCTGGGGTGAAGGGGGGCGTGGGCTTGTTTTATTGGGAGCCAGCTTGGACCCACAACGCAAACCTGGGCTCATCGTGTGCGGACAATTGTATGTTCTCGCAGTCAGGGCAGGCTCTTTCGAGTATGTCCGTATTTCAGAAGATTTAAAGGAAGGGACGGTGGGGGTTGTACATAAAGGAGTGACGGACGAGCAGTCGAGCAGTCGCGCCAAAGAGGTAGAGTGGAGTCGTCCAGAGAGACCGAGGACAGAGGCGTATATAAAAAGGCTGAATAAATGCCAAGTTACCATTGCACCCCACAAAATTGACCTGATTGGAAGTGTAGAACATAAGAGAAAGCGCAGAGTCAGCAATCTCTGGGGCAAACCTAAAAGATCGATATGGGCGTTATATCGTCTTTCGCTTCTGGAAATGTGATGTTGAGAAAGTTGAAGATGAACCGAGCGCCGCTTGAGGGCATGTTTCGTAAAGCGGAACGATAATGGTAAACTTCTGTTACCCACTTGTGTGATTGAAGTGGTGGTCCCTTTTCCGCATGCACCAACAAACATCACCTCTTACCTCACAGGTTTGGAAGGAACGACCGCTTCATCTTTCAAAAATGCTTTTTCCCTCTAAGACTTTGAGCATTTAAACCGCCTTCAAAAGTGCAACGGCTCACCCACAGCCAAAACACTCAAATTCCAGGTTGAAAAAGCATTGTTTGGTTGCGATGTAATGAGCCGTATTCTTACGATTTACAAAAATGGGGTGCAGCTGCTACAAGTAAGCACTCAAGCACTCCAGAAGTGCTTGGCAGCTGGCCCACACTGCCGCAAAGCCACATCTGCACCGCCACCGCCTCGCGCTAAACACCAATCACACCCGGCGGGGGGTTTGTGAGGGCACTGAGCCCTACGAATTTTTGCGGTGGAGCCCACCCCGGCGAACAGAGACCCAGAATCGACCATCCACTGCCAGCGTGTGTTGCGAAAGAGGTGTGCCGCCAAATCCCACTTCCCATCCATCGCGACTCATCTTTTCGCTCTTTCGATATCTCAGCACTATCGAAACCGAGCGAAGTCGTGATCACCACAAATCGCCAACATGGCTGACGAATACGTACGTTTTGCCCAAATTTTATTCCTGCTCTCCCTCCCGCTCGCCCGACCTGCGTTGTCATCGACCACGAGAAACGCGAGGGCACACCCCAAACATCGCATTTCGAGCTCAACGACAGACCTGAATGCTAACGAAGGGGTGATTTGCAGGATGCCGAGGCTGCGGCCGAGATGAAGAAGAAGAGAACCTTCCGCAAGTTCTCGTACCGGGGAATCGATCTCGATGCGTAGGTGCCCTCCACATAATTATCCAGCCTTTGACTACCCTCCGCCGTTCCCCACGAGAAAACGCCACACACACACACACACACACACTGCAAAAGAGAGAACAATGGAATAAGCTGTCCGGGAGATGTCTGTTTTGGAATTGGCACAATCGAGTGGCGTGGGGAAAAAGACAAACGAAACCGACACAACATCTGGAACAATGTCGAAAAGAAAAACACAGGCGCTGACAGTATCTCTTTCTCTCCAGTCTCCTTGACCTCGGATCCGATGAGCTCCGTGATGTTGTCCACGCCCGCGCCCGCCGCAGAATCAACCGCGGCCTCAAGCGCAAGCCCATGGGCCTGATCAAGAAGTTGCGCAAGGCCAAGCAGGAGGCCAAGCCCAACGAGAAGCCCGACCTCGTCAAGACCCATCTCCGCGACATGATTGTCGTCCCCGAGATGATTGGCAGCGTCATTGGCATCTACTCCGGCAAGGAGTTCAACCAGGTGGAGATCAAGCCCGAGATGGTCGGTCACTACCTCGGCGAGTTCTCAATCACATAGTACGTCGAAATCACGGGTCCCAAATCATCATCCCTCCAGAAACAAAAGCAGATACACTAACCCCTTCTACAGCAAGCCTGTCAAGCACGGTAGGCCAGGTATCGGTGCCACTCACTCTTCGCGTTTCATTCCTCTGAAGTAAGGGCTGGGGCTGTGGGATATGTGGGTTGGTTCTTGCATTCAAGTCAGTCATGGGTTCGGCGAAAACGGACAAACAAGGTTCTGCTCCTCTTTGCTTTGGGCATTGGTATTGCAGCAATGCCTAAAAACTATCTTGAGGATTACATGATAGTGAAACCAAAAAAAAGAGCAACGCGAGTGGCTGCATTCTGACCTGACCCATTACTGTCACTTAGACCATTAACATTGTGGTGACGGCTCTAAAATTAATTAAGCCACAATGAGTTCGCTTTAATGGGGTAGCTACCTAACATATTCCTCCAACCGCTAACGGCTTCATACGCATGAATACAAATGAACACAGTACTCGCTTATAGAAAACCCCGTATAGCAGCAAGTCCATCAGGGGATATCCAGCGTCGAATTCTATAAACCCAATCAACATTGGTTCGAGAACAAAGATTGACAAGAATAAAGCTCAATCCAATAAAAGTCATGAGGAATCCGACAAGAACATCTGGAGACTCTAAACCTCGAAAATACATTCGCAGCGGTGTTCGCCAACGATGCAGTGGCGGGTATGCCCGATATACCTCTTCCACGTCCCCTTGGACAAACGGGTCCGCTACCTCATTTGAATCCTCATCGATGCGGCTTAAATGCGGCGGACGAATAATCATTACGTTTCCGAGTTCTAGTGGTGGGAATGCCGGAGGATCCGGGGGTAGCCATTCCATAGGACCTGGGGGTGGGAATGTCGGAGGATTCGGGGGTAGCCATTCCCTAGGACTCGGGGGCGGCAATTGCCGAGGATTTGGGGGTGGGAATGCCGGAGGGTTCGGGGGTGGAAATAACGGAGCAGCGTCCGGCTCATCGTCCTCTTCCTCACTTCCAGGAAAATCAAGCCATTTGTATCTGGGGTCCGGTTGCCATTGCTTCTTTTTCTTTTTTGGCCGCGGCGGCCGAGGCTGTAGCTCTAGATTTGGATGGAGTGGTCTCAGCTGCCGCCGCCCACCCTGTCGTCTTAGATTTGGTCTCAGTTCCTCCCTTATCTCTTTCATCCGCCGATGCTGCTTCTTGACGCACAGTTCCCTGGTAAAATGTACTATAGCCTTGAATGGGCGAAGTGATGCTCTTCACAGCACGCCGCACGATATTTTCTTCGCCACGGGAAAGGTGTTGGCCCTACAGGTCGCGCATTCGCATATGAAACCTTTGTACCGCTTGCCGTAGTCCCAAGTCAGCTGCTCGCCTTTGGATATCTTCCGCTTGGCTTGGACGAGGATGTGGTTGGTTCGGACAAACTGCGCGAGACCGGATGGGCCGACGCGCCAGCCGCAGTTTGGGCCGATGCCGGTTCTGACCTCGTCATTGTCATCGTCATAGTTTGGTCCACCCTCGGGCGTGCAGCAGTGGTTGATGAGCGAGCCGAGCAGGTAGACGCAGGCGTCGAGGGTCGGGGCTTGGGAGGCAGCAGCAGCCAACCTCGCCACAGGGGTGAGAGCGGCCGGGCCCGCGTCAAAGGCGTAATGCTTGAAGAAATCCAGACAGGCTTTTAGTTGGTCCTCCTCGGGCGGGCGGTCAACGACGTTGGCGCGTGACGTGAAGGCGGCGTACTGCTCGCCGGTGACGGTGCTGCCGTCGTAGAGACCGTGGACGAGTTTCAGGCCGAGGTGATCAAAAATGAGCCGGGCGGCGGCGAATGGGACGGGAGCATGGCCAAGGAGCGCCGCCAACATAGGGAAGGCCAGCTTGGAGACGTGGCGGCTGGTTCTGATTTCGAAGGCGTCCATCACACCCCTGTGTTGACTGTGCATAAGCCAGAAATCCGACGAGAACTTCTCGTTGAACAGGCCCGTCATGAGCGGCGCCTCGTGGAAAATGAATTCATCCTTTTCGAAATCGCGCGCGGCAAACAGGCCGTAGCCCACAGCGGGGCTCACGAAGCCAACTTGGACGGCTGGTGCGTTCTGGGGGGCGTTCCTGAGGAGTCTGGGTGGGATCTGAAGCAGCCTGTTAGAGATGACCTAGGAGGGAAATGGAATGCGGGTTTGAGCCCAATTGAGATTGCATACACTTCCATGCTTCGAGGCGTCAAAACCCCCGCCGAAGGGTGCGCTTGTTGAAGTGCTAGCCATACTTGACGACGGGATGGGAATGGCGATGGTGATGGTGATGTCAGGATGTTAGGATGTCAGCTCTGATCCGCGACGTCGTAGGCGATGATGCGTAATGCATCGACGCAGCCAACAAACGCCAAACGACAAACCAAAAACACATACAGAACTCTAGGAAGGCGCCTTGGGGGTTGCGCGATAGGAGAAGAGAGGAGGGGAGGGGAGGAAAGAGCAGCACGGGTGGTGCAAAAGAAGATTCAGAAAGAAGAAAGCGCGTTTGCGTTATGCGTGGTTGCCTCGGCCCCCAGCAGACTACCTATGTACATGAGCCACAAAGGGTGGGGATGAAAATGGTAAATATCAACACCTGGAACAGCCGGTGCAATGTGCGAATTTACGCAGCAGCAGCCGCCAGCTTCGTTGCCTTGCGGTCCTCTTCGACAAGATGCTTCTTCTGGTAGTGCGCCACCACCTTGTCAATGCTCACCGTGTGGCCAGCTGGGACGTTGAATGGAGAACCGTGCTGGAATACCCTGTCACGTGGTCAGCCTCGGGTGCACCAATTGGAGTTGTGTATGCCATGGAAAGAGTCGTCGCATCGCCTCTGGTGAGAGAGACATATCTCATGCAAGACAGCCACAAAAGCACATATGGCTCATACTGACTCCGTCTCGAGATGTTTGCCAAAAAGGTGGAGGAAATGCAACAACATACTCGGGGTGTCTGAGCTCATGGTAGCCGCTTCTCTCGGCATGGACGAAGATGTGCTTGTCCCGGGCAGCCTGCTCCACCGCCGCTGTAGTAAGATGATTCCTCGTCTTCCACGTCTCCCTCATGTCCGAGACTTTCTCTATCCACTTTTCAAGGGCCGTGGCCTCGCCGTCCTTGCCAGGGCGTGAGATGGCGTAGGTAAACATGGACAATGGAATCGCTCCGACAACCACGAAGAAAGCCGACTATATGCCAGCTGGTCAGCTTCCTATTTTCTCCAAATGCCTTGGCTCCCTCTGCCTGCGATCGGTCCGCTGCTGCTGTGCTGGTTCTGGGAAACCTACTCCGAGCTTCTCTGGCACAGCCGGAGCGTGGTGGTGGTGGTCGTGGCCGCCCGACGCATATGATCTCGTGTTTCGCGCAACGGTTGGCCGTGCTTGCCGGGCAACGCTAGCGGCCCTCTGTCCGAGTGCCGACATGGTGGTGTGCTGTTTCCTATTGCGCGATCGATTAGAGGCGGGACGGCGGCGGGGATAACTCGCTCGGGGGTGTTTGTTCGGACCTTGTTCGTCTACTTCCTTCGGAGCGCCTTGTCGGTGCTCTCCTGGAGTCAATTGGGCAAACAAACGATCGAGGCGAGAATTTGGGCCTCGGAAGGAGGGTGTATCGGCTTCCCAAGAGACAAAGCCGCTTGCGAAACGGTGGGTGTTGGTGAGCGAGAAACTGCCAATGAGCTGGGCTGTTCGTGATGAGTGCCAGAGCAGTGAGCTTGGCATTGAGTTCCAAAGGAGCTATCTGCACGTGACCGCCAAGGCACCCCCAAGCGACAGGCGCCAGGCGACACCGTTGATGGTGAGGTAAGTTTTAGCCAATCGTAGCTTGCCCAGTAAAGTACTTCCAAAACCCATGGATTCCAAACCTCAAAACTGACTTTGCCATCCAAGGAGTTCTTGGGGGCCAAGTTGACTGAACCGACCAATCTGTCCTTTCTTTTGGCTTCCTTTCTTTGAGTCATTGCAGCCGTCGATCATCACGCTGTTACATTTTTTATTTTCTTTTGCAATTAAATACCAGCTTGTCCAATTGCAATTTTTTACTGCGTGATCTTTCATCCACCGTCTCTCACCATAGTGGAGTACAACATATCAACGGGTTCTAGTTTCTGAGAAACTCTTAAACCAGTTGGCTTTCTACCTCCCCATCCTATTTCAAGAAATCGCTTCCTTCTCGCGTCCTTCACCTTATAAAGCCAGCGAAATGGCCAGACTCCAATTACGGACGTTGCCCCGCAGCCTCTTGGCTTTGATGAGCGTCATCCTCCTGGGTACCACAGTATCCGCCATCGAAGCAGCCCCAGCATCCCCGTCGCCCCCTGCCAACGTAGAACTCATATGCCACACGGAGAACACGACAGAGTGCTACCCCAAAGTCTTCCAACCAACAGACGAGTTCCAAATCGTGAAGAGCGACCAGGATTTACCGCCCGGCTTACACGTACGGCTCAACGTCTACACCGGCCTCAAAGAAGCCAAGATCAACGTGCCCGATGAGGAACCCAACGCGGAGCTAGCCGGACTGCCCGTGGACACATCCATCGTGGTCGTCGAGCAGGAAGAAGCGCAAGAAAAGAAGCCAGAGCTGAAAGTCCCAGCGAACGCCCCGGCCTATGACCCAGTAGGCAACATCAAGGCGCCAGCCAAGGGTGGCAGCGGTAACAGCGGCAGCGCCTTTGCAGAATCCCTCTCCGTCCTCAAAAAGGGCCTTGACATCGACCAGGCCCTCGAGATGCTCGAGGACATCTCACACGACATCTACTATGGCCTAAAAATCGCCGAGGACTACGACACAGTGGAAAAGCTATTCTGCCTGGCCAACACAGGATCCATCTTCCCGGGACACCAAGCCAAAGCAAAGGGGGAGGACCATCAAACCATCAGCCGGCGGGCCAGGCTCGCCGCGCTGACCATCGGCTCAGCCGTACAAAACAACCCCAAGGCGCTCGCCGAGATCGAAAAGCACTGGACAAAGGGCAAGCTGAGCAAGGTCCAATGCGCCAACACATCCGAGGCCCTAGACCGGGCCACGTTCCGCCTCGTCTCCCCCTCCCTTGTCAAGTCGGACCCAGCGCTCGTCAAGGCTCGCGCGTCCGCCATCAGCGGCCTTTTAAAGAACGACGTGATCCGGCGAGAGTTCCTGGCCAACAACAACATGCAGCTCCTCCTCGCGGTTCTCGTCCAGCTCCGCGGCGAGGAGACGACACCCTCGGCGGCCCAGGCCGAATGGGAGCCCGCGCAGCGCCAAGTCGCCCTGCTTGTGCTGGACAACTTCCTCGACGAGAACATGGGCGCCGCCGTCGGCGAGTGGCCGACGGGTCCGCAGATGGACGACCGGACCTGCGCCCAGTGGACCAAGGGCACGATCCCGGGGAGCGAAATCCAGGTCGCCGACACGGGGATCACGCCCGTGTGCTGGGACTGGCACGCGAAGCAGCTGGCCCAGCGCCACAAGTCGGAGGCTGGGCACTGGAGTGTCGAGTTGTGGAACAAGCTGAGGGAGCAAAGAAAGGCGAACAACGCCAAGGGCGGCAAGGTCGAGTTGTAACACCAGTGATGCTTTTTGTATTGGTACTTTTATTTTGGACAGCATTATTTATTATACCCCCGGTTTTGGATCTATGTATTAGACACAGAGCCTGGGACCAAAGGAGCGGGCCACCCTCCGCAACGCAGGCCTGAGCTCGGGGTTCAGACTCATCAACTCCTTAGTCAAGATGCCTGATCAACCAGCACATGTGAAATGATAGGGCGTGCAAAGCTTTTCGCCATACCTTACTTAGTATGAGCCCTACAGCGTCCGGGCATAGGCATTTGGGGCTTCCCACTATGCCTCTATCAGAATCATGAACACCCAGCTCTAACAGCTCGTACGCCTACGCAGGCCAGCACCTGTGGCATTTTTTATCTTTAAGCACTGGGCACATCGACCATTTCTCTTGGCCCAAGCCTGCCAACGAATGTATAGAGAGACCAAACTTGCACTTGGCCAGTGACAAATCATGCAACAAATATACTGTCAAAGGCATATTGGAAGCTCTACACCGTGAAAACAATAGAAACAATGTGAGCAATTCAGTCACAAAGACGGTTCTGGTCATGGGCGGAAGCAGAGCACCAAGATGAAGGAACAAGGGCTGGGGGAAACAGCCTCTTGAAACCATAAAACCCAAATTTATGACTGCGCTTGTGTCCCAAAATATGATCAGGGGAAAATTGTATTTTACCTTTGTATTCATTCTACAACTGTGTCCTTTTGAAACTGGCGCTTTTTAATACCGATCCATTCGTCTCGACCGCTTCACCGAAAAGTATAATAAAACAAGACCCATTTAACTGGGAGGGTATCTTGCTGGGATCACAAGACTTCATTGCCCAAGAGCTGCCAAGGTTGTTTAATGTGTTCCGCGTCCGCCATCAACCATCCTGTGACGCCGTGTAAAAGACCACCACTAGCAGCTAACTGAAATGGCCCGGCGACTCGCATTGGCGAGGCATCCCAACTGAAAATCAAACGCTGCTCTCGACACTGTCAAGACTCGTAGCACCTCGAGATAAAGCATGGTGGCGCGGGAGGCTTAAAGAAGTAAACGCATGCAAAACGATAGGTCTGCGATTAAATGTGGGTGTTTTGTGGTCTGAAATTGCGTCTGTCCCATTCTGCCCTCTGGGGCGCCAGACGACGTGGCGTCTCTTTTTGTGGGAAGTGGAAGGTGTTAGCCCGTCCTTGGTAGGAGTGGTTCACCAAGCTGGTTGAGTTCATGTTCTAGATGTCACCAGACCTGACACCGGTGTTGCCGAAGCCGCTCAGATTCCACCCAGGGTATTTGGATGCCGGATGGTGCGACGAGACCACGCTGGGAGGCGGAATTGGGGGCAGGCCATTACCTGGCTCCTTTTTGATCGGGTTCGGAGGAAGAGATTGGGATGCCGGCTTCCGGTCTTCTTGCTGTTGCGCATTAGATGCTGCAGCACTCGCGGCAGCCGCCTTGGCTGTCAACTCTTTCTTGAGAAGCCCCTTGTCTAGAAGGTACTTGAGCGTCTGCACAATGGTGAGATCTTCCTGCTCCTTGTCGTTCAATGTCAGGCGCTGCTGGAGGGTCATGCGCCCGCCGTTCATCTCCCGCTCCTTCAGGGCCGCTTCGCGAACAGAAGAATCGTGGACAAAGCGGCACTTGCCCCGCTTACCACATGTGCCTCCTGTTGAATAGTACTTGCAATGCTTTGTGGGGTCGGCTTTCTTAGGGGGAGGGGGGAGGTAGCTGGGCTCCTGACGAGTGGACATGACTTCAGGTTTCTCATCATCTTCCGACTTGGAATCGCTCGAGGGCGATGAGCTCATATCAATGTCCCGCATGTCATCCCCCTCGTCTTGTTGCTCACGCTTCCGCTTGATGCTCGATTCGACTTTCTCGAGCTCTTTCCGGAGCTTCTCTGCCTTCTTTTGCTGCCTTTCCAAGATGGAGTCTCTATCTTCGCCGTGTCTGCTAGTGTCGCCATTCTGATTACTGGCTGCAGCTTTCTTAGCCTCAAGTTTGGCTTTGGTGGGAAAGTTTGCGCGACGCTCGGCAATCCACGCCATGATATCTGAAGAGTTCATGGGACTTGTGACTAGGTTAGTATATATATGGTGAGAGGTGCGAAACCCTGAAGGGAAAACATACTTGGGTGCGTCAGCACCATACATCTCGTTCAAATGCTCCTCCTCATTTTCGTCGTCCTCGTCCGACTCGTCCCCTGGTGTCAAGCCAAGCGTATTGGTCTTGCGCTTCTTCTTCTTTCCGGCAGAGGCAGCATCAGGCTTCTGATGGTGGGTGGGAGGAGTCTGTGCAGTGGGGCCCGTCGAAGCCCGGTTGTTGCGGTTGCGCATCTTGTCGCCACCAAACGGAGGACGAGGCTTGGAGGGAGTGTTATTATGAAACCCACCGCGGTTGTTATGACGAGGAGCACTGTGACTAGAATGAGCATCGTATGTGGCAGCCGCTGGCATATACGGCGCTGGAGGTGGATATCCTTGATATGGCGCAGACGGATACGCGACAGGCGGGCCCTGGGGGGGTCCACCATACGGCTGTGGTGCATAGGGGCTGCTCACTGGAGCAGGACCCTGAGGGGCGTTGCCATCAAATCCAATTCGGATCGGAGGCCCCATCATCTGGCCCTTAGAACCGCCTCGGCCGTTGAAACCCCGTCCTCCTCGTCCACCACCGCCGTCACCATAGTGACCCTGGTTCTGATGGGTCTGGGGATGGCCACCCCACTGCTGAGCTGGAGGGCCGGGCTGTGGCACAGGGGCAGGGTACGCTTGACCATACGGCACTTGGGGAGCAGCTTGGTACGGCGGCTGGCCGGCGTAGGGCTGCTGGGGGTGCTGCTGGTACATCTGCGGAGCGTAGTTCGGATGGTAGTTCTGGGCAGGCAGAGGGGGTTGCGCGGGCGGCTGTTGCTGCGGGTGGTGTTGCGGATGTTGTGCATGTTGCTCGGGATGCCATTGCTGCGGTTGTTGTTGCCCTTGTTGTAGTTGTTGCTGCTGCTGTTGCTGCGGTGGCGGATATCCTCCCTGTTGAGGGGCGTGCGGGCCGGGATAGGGACCCGGAGCCTGCGCACCGTATGGAGCAGGTTGTTGAGGGTATCCGTAAGCGGGAGCAGGAGCGTGAGGCTGTTGGTGGTGGTAGCCGCCGCGATCGTGACCTCCGCGGCCTCTACCTCCGTGGCCGCCGTGACCCCCGCGGTGCGAATGTTGCTGGTACGGTTGTCCATAGGCGGGAGGGTAGCCGGCGGGCGCGATGCTCGGCGTTGTCACCGCAGGTGGCGGCGGTGGTGGTCCGTAGTTGTACGCCATGTTCCGTGTTCGCAGCTGCGCTCTTTTCTCGGCCGAGAGGGAAGCGGTAGTATAGCGATCTGATGACTGTAAAATTAAAGAGGGCAGGCAAGCTACATGGCCTGTAGAGGAGCAAAACGGGCACGCGTCGACTCTGAGCTGATGAAGGTGTCTTCACTTGAATTGAAAAAAGTCCAGAGGGGCAGGAAGTGGAAGGTGCCTGGTGCCTAGATAGGTAGAAGAAGATGCGTATGAAAGAGAATGTCTTGCGGTGCGCACGGGGGTATTGGAGTGGTAGCAGAGAAAACGACGGACACAGAGAAAGTTGTTGATCCTCCCCAAGGTTTTGCTGAGGGTTGGGTGGAACTGCAGGCTGAAGGAAAGCAACACGGGAAAGTGGAAAGCGGAAAGCTGGGCGCGCTAACGTCTGACGAACTGGGCGGTGAGTGGGTCGCTTCTTTCCAGGGTTAGGCGGCAGAATTCAGGCGTGTCACAGGCTAACAGGTAACCCACAACAACCTGGAAGGTCCAAGGTGAAGCGAAACCTAGTGGGAACTCACCGTGGAGACAGAAGTTGAGAGCACCTTAAACCCAGCTTCGGATGGTTTAGTTTTTGAAGCATCAAAGTCAAAGTGCTACGATGAATTTATGACTTTTTTTTCTTTTTGGCACGGTCAATCTCCCTAGCCTGTATTGCTAAACACCGTGTTGCATTTTCACGAGCCGATTGTCGTCGTCACCGACCTTTCTTCGTTTGCATCTCCAAAAAGTCAAAGTCCAAAGGCCCAGATCAGGCGTGGCCACTTTTGACAAACAAACCACCTGTACCGCCGATACGTCTATACATCCAAGACCGCGCCACCAGAGTCTTATAGCAGCAGAACCCACCAAAACACTAAAACAGAGAGAGAGATCACCGGAATGTTTATCCTCGTCAGTACCCGGTGACACTCTCATCCAACTTATCAAACTGAAACTGACATAATTCACTGCTGGGGAAATCTCCAGACCAAAATCGCCGACCTAGTGCAGATCGCGCCCGAGGATTTCGGCAAGTCGAGCTTCACGGCGATCGAGGACAACATCAACGCCAAGTATGCCAACAAGGTAGTACAAAAGCAGGGCCTGTTCATCTCGCTCTGGGATGTCCTGTGGACGTCGGAGGGCCTGATTGGACATGGCACGGGCTTGGTCAGTGTCAACGGTAAGTGATAAAATATGTATAAACAAAGTACAGACATCACCACCATGTTAAACATGTCTCTAACCTCTTCTTTTTTTCTTCTTTTTTTCGGTGGCAGTCGAATTTCGCATGATAGTCTTCCGACCCTTCAAAGGTGAAGTCATTGTTGCGCGCATCGCCAGCCAGTCGCGCGAGGGCATCAACCGTCAGTTACATCCTCTTCACCCTCTTTTCCTCTGAAGCAATCTAATCCTACTTCCAAATATACAGTCGAAACAGATTTCTTCCATGACATCTTCATCCCCAGTTCAGAGCTCCCCGACGGGACAGTATTGTAAGACCAGCCAGGACTAACGACCAGTTCCGCGCCCTCATCTCACGGATATTCACTGACTGTTTCTACAGCGAGGCCTCAGAAGATCTTTGGGTGTGGAAGGAAGAAGACCAAGTCATGTACTATGACAACAACGAGATGGTGCGCTTCCAGGTGGTAGGCGAAGAGTGGCACGACCAAACACCCACGGGCCCGGTTGAGGCCGCCGATGCGCCAGAAACACGCACCCTGCTGCCGCCGTATAAGATCACAGGATCCATGAAGGGGCCTGGTCTGGGCTGCTATCTCTGGTGGGAAGAATGATTAATTTTATGTCGTCATTCTTTCTCTACTTATTGTGGCTGGCCGCTCGGTTGTGGGCAGAACAGGACGAGGACGGGAGGAAACAAACAAAATCCCCATGTCTGAAATTCCTGGCCAAGAAGAAAAAAAAAGTGCATGGCATATGGCGATACGGTCTATGTTGGCTGGCTGGGCTTGATATATTCTACATTTCTCTTTTTCTTTTTCACTCTTATACCTTGATACCCTCTAGAAGACGTTGCTCGACGCCGTCAAGAACAGAATAGTGTTCGATGACTGCAAGGTTCTCTGCCTCGGCAAGGAACTGCTTGTCGGGGTCGACGCCTGGGCCGAACATTTGTCCTGCGTTGGGGGCCATGCCACCCATCTGCTGTGCCATTTGGCTCGCAGCTGTCGATCCTGTGTTAGCGAGAGAGCCCAGAGGAAGAGAAGAAAAGCCGTAGTAGCTAGTCAGTTGAAGACATACCATTATCGCTTCCAAGCAAAAAGTTGAAGACAGACTGTAGTCCAAAAATACACAGAAAGTACCAGCTGATACTTGACATCCACCGGGGGTCCATGTCCTTGGTGGCCACGCCGGCTTGGAGCATGCTCTTGAACTTAATAGTCAAGGGGAAGGGCAATTTCACTGTATACATTCATTCATTAGCCATAGTTATCCCAAAAAGAAAAAGGGGTCACCAAAAAAAAAAAAAAACGCACTGATCACATAACCGCTGAAAAACGCATTAATCCAGCTCATTATCAGCGTATTGGGGATTATCATGGCCATCTGGTTCTTCATCATGCCCATCATGCCCTCCATGGAGCTGGGGTCGCTCATGGGGTTGGGGGGGGCCTGGCCGCGGCGCTCCGGGTCCTTGAGGTAGGCGCCCGACTCGTAGGCCGTGGTGAGGGCGTCGCGGCGCGTCTCGAAGGACCGCTTCGACAGCACGTGGAAGTTGCCGCGCACATTCATGCCGTGGAGCAACGCCCGCTGCTCGCGCGTCGCCTTTTGGTCCAGCTTCTTGGGCGCCGACGCCATCAGCACCGTCGCGTAGTGCCGGAGCACGCCCGTCAAGATCTGTTGTTCATATCTATATAAGTGTCTCGTGCCGGGTGGAAGATATAGAGGGAGGGAGGGAGGGGTAGCTGTGTTGTTGGGTGTCTGTCTCGTACCATGACGGCCGTGATCGGGAAGAGGATCCAGTAGCTGTATTTTAGGAAGGCGTCTGGTTAGCAATTGGAGGAGACATCTTCTAACCCAAAGAAACGCACAATAACTGGGGATCCCTATGGATCGTCTGCACTGGAACTTGTGCCATGTTGTATAATCGTTTTTGGCTGTAGACGGTGATAGCTTCGCACCGCGCAGCTCTTCTGGGGAAAGTTTGCGGGTTGTGTTTCGCTAGGGGGGGGGGGGGACCACCTGACGGGACGAAAGAGGTGTCGTCGCCGAGGGCAGCTGTTGAGGGCGTTCCGCCGCTAGCCTCCGCCGAGGCGCTGGAGCACCCCCCCTGTTCAGCCACTGCAGCAGCAGGGATGGATAGCCCAGTACGGTAAGGTCTTGGCATTTCATCTGTACGGAGCACGACCAAAGGTGGCCTTTATTCGATACCTACATCATCGCCAGGCTGACTGAAACTGACGACCTTGCCTGCTGCTGCCTCGCCCATTCCCTTTGACTTCCTTTTCCACTTTGGCGGTACAACTACACAAATTGCAATCCCCGTTGCGAAAAGAAAAAACATGGCGGCCGCACAGGAAAAGATCACGGTCTACAACGCCGCAGGTATGTTCCTCCGCAGGACACCACCATCCCACCTCATAAGGTAGCTAGCTGGCCACTAACATGCATTATTACCTCCCTCTCAGACCTCAAAAACACCTCGGATGACGCCATCCCAAACTACCTCAACAGCCTCAAGTTCCGGCAATCGCACCGGCTGACCGACGTGCGCCTTGCCCTGGGGTACGGAGCGTTTGCGATCGCGGGCGCGTGCTTCCTCTGGGACTACAAGCTGGGCTTCGATTCCACCAAATGGCTCACCGCAGCGGCCGTCGCGCTCTACACGCTCCTCAACGGGGCACTGACGCTGTGGATCATGGTGGTGGAGAAGGGCACCGTCTACGAGGGCACCGCGCCTTCGGGGGAGACGCTGCGCATCTCGACGGCCACCAAGAAACAGGCCAAGAAGGGCGAGGCGCCGCAGTACCACATCACGGTAGTGGTGCAGGTCGAGGGGAAGAAGGGCGGCAAGAGCAAGAAGAGCAAGGTGGAGGTCAGTCGGTCGTTCGCGGAATGGTTTGACGGAACTGGCGCTTTTGTGGCGGCACCCTTCCAGAGCATGTTGGCCAGCGCGATCCCCGTCATCGGCAAGCTGGATCCCAAGCGCGCGGCACCAGTGGAAACTGCGGCTTCGGTGGTGGTCAGCGAGGGAGCTACGTCGTCGTCATATACCCCTGAAATGCTCGATGCCCTGGCGAAGAACATCGGGTCGACGCCAGAACCGGCGACCGGTGCAGACACCGGGTCGGTAAAGAAGGGCGGCAAGAGAAGGAAGGCGTAAAATGGATAAAAAAGGGATGTTTACAATGACAGTTGGCTTCTTAGTATTCGGCAATCGGCTCTAAATCCAGGTAGGATTCTAAAAGGGTCCCCAAAAAATAGGATCGGACTCATGTGAGGGTTGGTGTCTCCAAAAACGGACATACAAGGCCCAGTAAAGAATAGAGATACCCATAATTTTGCATGCTTTCTACCGCGGGCCTGTTATCTGTATTGTTGGCCAGCATCATTTGTGCCCAATATGTCTAACCCATATTGTCACAACCTTTTTTTTTCCCCGCAACATCCACAAACCTTGACGTGGTTGTACCTCTTGTCTGCCTTTTCCACTGTCCTCGTTGCAGCGTATCTACGCAAAGCCATGAATCACGCACATCAGACTAGTCGTAACTGTGCCAACAATATGGTGGCAGGAGGTGTAGTGACAGCATTGAACAGCGCTCTGAAAATGGCAACCTCACGGATCAGCGATCCTGGTGAAAAGCTTGCGTCTTGATTTTTGTTACATCACAAAGTATCCAGCTTTTCCATGAGCCTTTAGCCACGACTCTCAAACAATATTCGCCCAGTTGTGCCTGGCGGTGAGGGCAGCCCTACGGACCTCCCGCACAGGATCTCCGCTGGCTGTCGACAGCATGCGCTGCAGCTGGAGTGAGTAAGAGAGCAGATGGCGTTCCTCAAACTTCTTGGGAATAGCCCCGAGCAGCTGGAGAGCCTGCTTGCGACACATGACCAAGTTGTAGTCGCTGGTGCGAGCAGCAGGCTTGACAGTATATTTGAACTTGTCTTGAGCTTCTTGGCAGGACTCCTGGTAAACATTCATCGCGCCGCCAATTATCGCCCGCAAATGGCCCTTGATAGAATCTGGTTCGTTCACGAGTATCTCGGCAAGGATCTCGAGTGCCGAGACCACCTGTGACCGAGAAACCTCCTTCGAGAGCCCAGTACGGTTGCTGAACGTCGTGATGAGGAGCCGGATCAGCGGCTCCAGGTCGCCCTCATAGATTGCGAACGGGCAGTTGGTGACAATCGACAGAATCGCAGTTGTGTACCTCGTTGCCGCTAGTGAACTGCTCTCGGTAGGAACTGCGAGGCTATACAGTGGCTTGACAAAGTTGCCGTATGCCCATTGTTTGAAGAAGCGTCGAACGACCGCGTGGTTCTCGGTAGTGAGAAGACCATTACCCCCGACATTAACAAGGATACCCATCGAATGGGCAACCGTCTCGCCATTATGGTGTTGGCTTGCAATGGCCGCCTGAAGAACTGGCACCAAATCAAGCACGTTCCTATCCTGGCGCGCCACAGCACCGGCAAAGATATACGTGGCGATCATATTCAGAGCCTCGAACGTGTCTGAGTCGACATCGATCGACGTTGTGGCTTCCTTTATCTGGTTTCCCCAGAAGTCTAGCACCCGTTTCAAGGTTTGGGACTCGGGATCAGATGTTGATGGATCGCCCTTGTACTTATTTGCCAGTATTGCCCCTATTGCGGCTCGAATCTCGCACACTCGGGATGGGAACGGCCCCAGACTGGAAATGTCGCACATGAACCTCTCGGCAACACCACCAGGTTCGTACTGTAAAACAGTGTTAGCAACTCGCAATAATTCAATGTGGGTCAATGTAGGTCTGTACATACCAGTTTAACCATAGCCCCAGGCCACAGTCCTTCCAGAATACCCAGCGTCAGCAGTTCCGTGAGAGGCTTCGAGGGGCTTGGTGGAGGAGACAATGTTTCTTGTCCGTTGAAGAAACCGAACGCCTCCTGTGCCAAATTACAGGAGATTTGCAGTTTCTCGTCAATATTCCGAATTACGAGTGACGCAATGTTTGCAATCTGTGCCCGAATCCGCTCACTCCAAGGCGTCTGTGACCCAGTGGAAGCAGCTCGGTAAAGATACCGTACAACAAAGAGACTGACCCTGAGGAATTGGCGGTACACCTCCGGATCATCCTCTGCAATGGAGTATATTATCTCATCAGTGGCTCCATCGCCGAGTTGAAGTTGCTGGAGCCAATTTTCTGGCAATTGGCTGAACTCTTCTAACCAGTTCTTATCACTCGTCGAATAAGTTTCGAGAGTCCCTTGCTGATATTTTATTTCGCATGCGTCACGGAAGTTCAGAATGCCAGCATGCAATGCAGATATGAGATAAGAGTTTGCCAGTGATTCTTTCACCGGGCCATCAAAGCGGGCCGAGCCTGGCGGGGAAGAGAGAGGGAATAGATCCAACAGAGTGGCGATGAGAGTGATAAAGTGCTGGAGCGGTGAGAACCGTTTTGAAGATGGGGTGTCGAGTGGGATGCTCGATGGAATCTCGGAGCAGCCAATAAAGGCAAACCGAGATACGAGATCTTTCAAGGCATTCAACGAGTATTTAGAGGGATTTGTCCAGTCGCGCTTCCGAATCTCAGCCTTTGCTCTGTTCGCAAGGTCCGCAAAGCCATTTGGGTAGTTGACAACAATCGAGCGCAAAGCTAGCACGGCTTCGTCTTCCAAAGCAGCATCATTGCTGACATTGTCATTCGAGCTCAAGCTAAGCCCCTTTGTGAGGGTCAACGTTAAGAGGGAGCAAATCTCGGAGCAGATTGTGCCTGAGCACAAGAGAACAGCTTGTCCATCCGGCTGCATGACCTGTTGGTTGACTAACAGCGCAAGGCCTTGGATGACTTGCTTGAGAACGTCCACGTCTTCGGAATTTGGCTCGTTGATATTCTTGGTCCAGATAGGCAGGTAAATATCGTGGAACATGCTGTCAAGGTTCGTGCGCGACTCGGCTCGTAGTTGCTCTTCGTCCTCGGGGTGACCTTGTTTCCGGTTCTTGACGAGCATCAAGCGAGCCTTCAGGACATTGTTCAAAAGAAGAAGAAGGTCTTTTGTATGAGATGGAGACTTTGGTTGCCGAAGATTCTGCCGGATAATTTCAACGAAGCTGGAGTTCTCCAATGTGTAGGCTCTGATATTGGCCGTTATCACGGTAATGAGGAGTAGCCCAACTTGTTTTGTATATGTGGGATTTGAAAAGTCATCGCGGCAGTCCTTGAAGACGATGTCGATGTAGTTTTTCAACATGGAGACCTCGAACTTTTGGGTGTTTGTGCCGTCAAGTTTAGTAGCGATGGCTCGAAGCACGTCCAAGGTGGCGTCGATGGTTTCCTTTACCTCCCCATTCCGTACTTCGTATTTGAGTGAGTTCCATATTTTCTCAATGTGGGGGACAATACTGATTTGGGGATGGTCGTATTGGTCGACGCAAGCTTTGATGGTCTTCAAGATGTCGACCTTGACGGCAACTGTAACGGCGTCGCCCTGATCAAGCTTTTGCATAAGAAATGTGAAGGCGACAGTCGCAACACGCTGGTGTGCTGCAAAACAGGCTCGTACAGCACTCTTGAGGTCCTCGGCGGTAATACCAGTTGGGGAGGCCGGGGTCCTGAGGGAGATAGGGAAGTATGCCGAAAACGCCTTGAAGATCTCCGCTGTCACGTCTGCCGACGGTTCGAGGTCCTTCAGGAGAGTGGCGAGAATATCAAACCAGGCCAGCAGGTTCTTAGGATCTCTCTCGTGCTGACATAATTGGAGAAGGTCGACCACAAAGCCGCATGACGAACCGTATTTGTGCTGTAGCTCGCTGCTCACGGACTTGTCTTGGAGGATGCGTAAAAACAGCTCGTATATCTCAAGTCTGGTGGCCGCCGTTTGCAAGCGGAAGTCCTCCTTGATCTTGCACACGTCTTCGATGACCTTGGCGCCCATATCGGGTTTGAAACTCTTCATAGCGCAAAGGTGTCTGAGGGCCTTGCAGGAGGCGGTGATGCCAGCCTTGTGGTCGTACGAGAACATAGCACCAAAAAAGCCGAGAAGACGAAGGACTTGAATGTACATCATCAGCACGCAAAACACCCCTGAAATCATGGAGGCTTCTCCTACCTTGGTCCGTCCTCAGAATATTGCGATCGAGAACCTCCAATGTTCCGGCAAGGAAGCCAAGGGCTAAGAGAATGGGACATTAGCGCCCATGACTATCTACAGTGTGACAATAGGTAGCTGAGCCATACCTTTGGCTCGTGCAATTATATCGCCGCTGCCTGCGTCGTCTCCATCGTCCATCTGGTCGTCATCGTTGGTTTGGGCCGCCGTCATCCACGGCTGGACCGAGGCAGCCCAATTTCCCACAGCTGGGCTGCTTGCGCGCGAGGCTTCGATCTCCTTGGCAGCCTTCTCGACAATCTCGCGCTGGACAGGCTCATCCTCGGACAGCACATACTGCAACGCCCAGTCCTTGAAGTTTGCCATAGTACCTAGGTAAGGTTGATAATGTAGCTGGGCGGGGATTGAGGCGCCCGACGCCGCGCAGGGGGGTAGAGGGGCGGAGGTATCTGGCGCAGGGTCTATTGCCTAGACTTGTGGCAAGGTGAGTATAGGTTAGCCAAGCTGGATGTTGCCGATATTTCGTAGCAAAGGCAAGGTAGGTTAGGTTCTGGTGCCTCGGCCTCTTGGTGTCAATGGATCACCTAAGCAATGGCATGCCCGCTCAGGCACGACATCATTCATGGAGCGCCGTTATCGCCCCAGCCCCATTGCCCCGCGGCAGTAAAAAAGATTATCGAGGGCGGTGAGCGCGAAAACATGCCGCTATCCTGGTACGAGAGGTGGCATGGGGTAGGCGCTAAACTGCAAGCGGTAAGAGGGGCAAAAGAGTCACATTGAGAGCGCGAGTGAGTGGATTGAAATTTTTTGACGGGAGACTCAGGCGCGGTTCTGGCCCGCCGAGAAGACTCCGGTTTTGGGCCCTGTAATAAGAATGGCAGTGACTGTGTCGCCGGTTATTATATCCATCCATCCTTACCTGACGAGTACAAAATCTCTCAAAAGCAACGTGGCCCTGGTCCTTCATCCCAATTGCTTTTGTTTACTTGCTCCAGCTCTGCGCGCATCTTCAACAAACGAAACGTGAATTCATCTTCTCCAATCTGGATCGTTTATTAGTGGGGGATCGCGGGGTACATACGCACTTTACTTACACTTCATCTCAACCCTGGTGAGACCTCCATCCCCCTTGAGCCGCTATTTGCTTTGCACTATGCACAATGAATGATACGCCCTTACGGATAACAGGAGGACATGTTTGCGGTGAGAGCCCCAGCTTACCTGTCCCCCAGACTATCCTTCGTCTGTGCCAAACCAATTGCTTTTCAGAAACACATTTGAGCCATGGCGTCACATGAAGTGCCCAAGACCTGCAAGGTCATCCTGGCCGACACCATCGCCAAGAAACTCCTCGGTGAAGTTCGGGAGGAGTTGGTCAAAGTCCAGGGTGTGAACGGTCCAAGACCGTCTCTGGCAGCTTTCCTATCAAACGACGACCCTGCTGCCGCCCAGTATGCCGAGTGGTCCAAGAAGACATGTGAGGAGAAGTGAGTCTGCTCTGATTATAGGGTCCGAGAATTCTTTGCGTTGGTATAAAAAATAAATAAAAGTAGCCGAACTGACCATACCCCCCCAGTGGCTTTGACTTTGACCTCCGCAAGGTCGATAAGGAAGTCCTCGAGGAGGCTATTGTGGTGGCCAACGAGGATGACGCCGTCGATGGCATCATCGTCTACTACCCCATCTGGCCTACTAACCAGCAGCAGGATCGGTACATCCAGGAGACAGTAGCCCTGTCCAAGGACGTCGAGGGTCTCTGCCATACACACCTGTTCAACATGTACCACAATGTGCGCTTCTTGGACCCGCCCACGAAGCAGAAGAAGTCGATCCTCCCCTGCACACCCCTGGCCATCGTGAAGGCGCTTGAGCACCTGCAGATCTACAACCCTATCCTGGCCTACGGTAACCGCCTATTCGGCAAGACCATCACCGTCATCAACCGCAGCGAAGTCAACGGCAGGCCGCTGGCTGCCCTGCTCGCCAACGACGGCGCCACTGTCTACAGCGTCGACATCACCGGCGTACAAGTCTTCACACGCGGCAGCGGCATCCGCGCAGCCAAGCACCAGGTGCTGGACAAGGAAGGGTGGGGACTCAAGGACGTGCTGCCACTCAGCGACGTTGTTATTGGTGGTGTGCCCACTGAAAACTTCAAGGTGCCGACTGAGTTGATACGCGATGGCGCTGTGTGCGTCAACTTTTCCAGCTACCGCAACTTTGACGGGCCGGCTGTCAAGGAGAAGGCGAGCATCTACGTGCCGAGCATCGGCAAGGTGACCATTGCTGTGCTTCTAAGGAATCTTGTAGTGAGTTTTCCCCCTCCACTTATTTCCCCCCAGATATTAGCCAGTATCCTTACCTCCAAACAGCGACTGATCGCCAACCGACGACCCGGAGGCCTCCTCGAGCAATGAGCAGAGAGCTATCTCCAGCCATCAATATGGTCGAACGCCGTGTCTGATAACTAAATATTTTATCATCTGACGTCAAGAGCTGTTCGCCATAATAGTCTCATATAACTACCTATTCCTGCTTTTCTTTGTCCATACACAAAAGGGGGGAGAGAGAACTCCCAATCAAAACGGGGGATAAAAAGGCGGTTATAGAAATTTTGATATTCGTAGACAAGCGATAACAAACAGACTTTTGCACTTATACGCCCGCTTTCAGAACCTTCTTCAGTCTCATATCGCAGGGATAACATAACAGAAATGAGGGACATCCTTCCGAACCATTAACATACAAATACCTACCTAATCCCATGCAATCGACCGATTATTCCCCTGTCCGCTGCCCTTTGCTACGTACTACCTTAGGTACCGAAAACGAACACAGTCATGTCAGCTTGTAGACAATTCCTCCCTTTATTGCGAGTGTGTATATCCCACTTTGTCTCCGTCCCCTTCATGGTCATTTAGCTACGCTATGTTCTTCTTGTCATAATTAACTTAACGGTAGTTTTAACAGCTGGCTGTTTACTGCAAAGAGAGTAAATTCGACAAGACGGCGACTTCGAGCTCAGTTATTATCTGTTCAATTTCGCCTCTTTATTGTGCACTCACTCTGCTTTCTCACCCACCTCTAAATATGCACTACGTATAACGCCAATACCTCTACTACAACAGAGGGAATAAAAGAGGCGTGTACAAAATACCGAATACATACCCAAATACTTCATTTTATTAATACTCCGTCACCTGCCTCCAATTAAACCTCTGTAATCACATATCACTGCTCATCATCTCTTCCCATCCCCTATCTTGAACACAATTCTCAACAACACCACCACATCCCAAAATGAACCATGAAAGATATCAATCTCATCCATTAGGTAGGTAGGTATCTATCATATCACCTCATCATAACCCCCCCCCCCCCCAAACAACAACAACAAATAGGGTTAACAACAAGGGTCATTCATGGAAATAGTAAAATAAAAATAAAGGATTGTCAAATAATAAACTGGGGTATCGAACCAAAACCGAACCAACCAACCAACCAACCAACCAAAAAACCAAAAAAACCAAAACCCGACGGTGCAAGAAACCGTAAGAGAATTAATTATCCCTTCAAGAATGCCAGAGCGCAAATTTGCTCTCTCCACGCCACGCCCCTTTTTTTTTTAAAAAAAAAGAATAGAATAGAAGAGAGAAGAAAAAAAAAGGCTGCCAGGCGAGGCACGTCATCATCATCCCCACCCCACGATCATCCCTCCTCCCTTCACTTATTTCAACCCCCACACCATCAAAGACCACCCATCTCAGATCTCTGTCTTCCCCCTTCCATATCCTCTTCCATCAACTGGCTTCGCTCTTACATAACAAGAATAATAAGCTTGTACAAACATTGTACACACCATAAGATGGTGTACAGCAGCCCAACCTAAGTGTACCAGATACAGATTAAGCCCAAAAACCAAAGGAAAAAAAATAAAAAATAATTAGACAATGAGAATAGAATGCGCTTTGCTTTGTCCCCTCTCTATCCTCCATCCATACAGCATTTTCATAAACAAAGATGCTCATAAATAAAAGATCATTCATGAATCAGCCAGTAAAGACATATGCTGCTTTCGTCTTTCTCGTTTTCGTGTTCCATCGTCGTTTGGTTTGCGAACCGCCGATGCCTTAATATATATTACTTTTTTTGTTCTCGCACCCGTCGCCATGTAGATTCTGAAACAGCAAGTCCCAAGATGAAGAGAAGATTTTCTCGAAGCCAATAAGATGAGCAAAAACGCCTTCGATAATCGCTATTCGGAATCTTTATCGTCGAGCCCCTCCAGGATCCGTCTCGCGGCATCAATGCGCCGCCTGTACATCCTGCTCTCGGCACTTGCGCGTCCGTTCTCTGTCAAGCCGAGGACGCAGCGACCGAGGCCCGCGACTAGCCCTTCGACGAGATATTTGTCCTCGCGTAGCAACGTCTGCATGGGATGCAATGTACTGAGACCGTTGGTGAGGGTGGCAGCTGACTGTTGTCCCCGTAAGCGGCCGCCATTGGCGTTATTATCGTCTTCCATCTGCTCACAAATGCTGGCCGTCTCGCTCATTAATTTGTCGGATAAGTTCCTGAGCTCCTGGTCGGGCGACGACGAATGTGGCGTGATAATCCCTGTGCTGCTTGCCTTTTTGGTCTTGTTGACGAGGGGGAAGCTACGGGTGGTTCCTGTAGAGTCGAACGATGAGACAGACGGGCGGTGAAGCGATGCTGAACGAGAAGCTGACGCCGAGATGGAGATCGGCCGACGAATGGGTGCCGCCGATGAGAAGCGACGAGTTTGTTGCAGGGAGAGACCATTGTACGCGTCCAAGAAGCCTCCTTCCTCAGGGATCGACGATATAGAATCGTCGCTGCTTTCCCTCGTGCTGGTAAAGCTGCTCGACATGGATGCGTACGCAACGCCGACTAACGCTGCACTCTTGGTGGCCCCCATGCTTGCAGCGCGATCCCTGCTGCTCCGGCTGCTCTCTGGCATAGACTCCTCCTGGTGGCTGGGGAAGGCCCCGAATATCCCCTCGGTAACGGCATCGACTCCTCCGCGGCTGGTTTCCCCAGATTTCCGAGATCGCCCTTCTTCAGCAGTGGCGAAAGTCTCGACTGTCGACACAGAAGCAGTGCTATTCCGCCTGCTGATGGATTTGCTGCTGCCAATCTCGTCGCCGTTTACGTCTGTTATGACGGGGCCCCTGGTTGTTTCAGCTGAGTCTTCGGAGGTGAAACTGTCTCTACTCCCTCTTCTCCCCATGCGGTTTTGGCTCATAGTACCCATAGCACTGTGGAGGAAAAAGTGTTCGTAGTCGAAAGCATCCTCGCGGTCTTCGTGAGAGATGGGGTGTTGGACAGTATCGTGGTAGAGAGATTCACCGCTCTCACTGGCATAATCCACATCCACCGCGTCATGAAAGCCGAGTGGCAGTTCTTCGTCCACATCCCCATCCTCCGTGAGTACATCAGAAATATCATCGTCATCCTCAGTGTCGGCCTTCTCATATTCAGGGGGCGCAATCACGACAGATCGCCTTTCTGCAGGCCTGAGTTGCGTTTGAGTCTCCATGGGAGTGTAAAAGTCTTCGTCGTCCTCTGGGTCGATGTCCTGCGAGTCGGCTAGGTCCACCTTAGGGTCACTACCCGCGCCCATATCCTCGCCGTCCCATGGGTTTAGTTCGGTTGCTTCAGCGGCAGTAATGGCAGCCGAACTTCTGTTTGACGGAGGCTCAGCATACCACTGGTCTATTTGCGAATGAGTAAATGGGCTGGGTGTGCGGAGGCTCTGCAAACTCCGCCTCTTCATGCTGTCGACTCGGGCTTGCTCGCGCAAGTTGGAAATCTTGCCCTTTAGGTCTTTCATCTGGTCCTTAATGTCTCTCATCTGATTTGCCGAGGCTGACCTTGGCAGATTTTTGCCATCGCCATTTAATGGCCCGAAAGTTGGGCTGAGGAAGTTATCCGGCCTTGAGCCTTGACTAGACCTGTCCAGCTCCCCTAGCGGAGTACCATCGTCCTCGGTCAAGGGCTGCAAGACGCCGTCTCTCCCGGGTGAGATTTTGTATGTCGGATGATTGTAATCCTCGTCCATGGTCCCGCGGATATGGTCAGCGCTCCTCGACGCCGGTAAAGGCTGCCTGTAGCCCCCAGCCGCCCCCATTGCGCTCTGCGATCTTTGGGCAGCGGAAACACGGTATGGTAATCCGTTCCGCATTGCAATATCGCTCGATATCCGCGAATGTCCAGGCGAATGCATGGACGGAGAAGGATGGTTGCCATCCCGTGCATACTGCGCGGTTGAGGCTCGCTGGAAAGGCGGCGAAGGGGTAGACGCGTCCGATCCATACGAAGGAGGTGTAACATGTAGCGAGGTCCGCGCACGGGTAAGGTTACCTTCCATAGTCTGTTTGTGGTCAGCGGAGAAACTACAAATACGTCGGGATGAAGCACAAAAAACATACTGTTAACCTCCGCTTGGCGTTGGCTAGGATCTGTTCCGCCTTCCGACTTATTGAAGTCGTAGAGTATATGGACAACCTGTCCATGCTGTCCGTATTGGGAACTGCTAGCCGGGCATGTTCGACGGCTGGTGTTCCGTCCACATACGACGATGCCATGCTCTCCTCGTCATCGCCCTGGAAGACGCTATCGCCCACGCTGACGGCGTCATCGAAATCGGCAAACAACGCCGCCTGCTCCTCGTTGGTGATAGTGCTGTTGCTTTCGATGCTGGACCGTCGTTCTCGTTGGGTGCTCAGGCTTTTGCTGGACTTCTTGGTGCTCATGGCAGCCAGACCCATGGTCGGGGACGAGCGGAGGGCGGCGTCGCTATTGCTGCCGCGCGTGGGGGACTCCAGTCTCCGGGCCAGGGTCCTGAGCCGTGCTGGAGAGGGCTTCCCAGGCGTGCTCTCAACTTCCGTGACCTCCCCAATATCCGACAACATGGTCCCGTTTCCGTATATTATGGGCGTGGTGGGCGTGATGGGGCCAGTAGGACCGTAGGGATGGTCGACCCGCTGTTGGGTGGCCGGACTTGTCACGGTAAACATGTCGTGTATGTCATCGTCGGCGGGTACCGCGGTGTGGGTGTGTGCGTTCTTCCACATCATGAGGGGCGAGTGATCGCGGCCATCGAGGCCTGGGTCTGGGGAGCTGCTGCGGCCGTAGTCGGGGTAGTCGGGCAGAATCATGTCGGGGTTCGTCAGAGTAGGAGAGGCTGGGAGAGTTGACGGGTACGGTTGTTGTTGTTGCTGCTGGTGCTGGTACTGTTGTCCCCCATGACGACGGCTGGCTGCTTCCATGGCTGCCATGGCGAGTCCGTTTGCTGGCGAGCCCTTGTGCCCGGCCTTCAGCAGAGTTTGGCCTCGGGAAGTGAGGATGGAGTCTTGGACCCACAGCTAGCCAGCCGTAAGAAGGGGCCCTTCTCTACCCGGCCAGCGCAGCCACCACCACTACCGTGTGCTTGCTTCTCCTTCCTTCCCTGCCTTGGGTTGATTGGGTCGAGTGCGTGTGGTGTGTGCGACCAGTGGCCCGGACTGTGGGAAGCGAGAATGCGATGATTAAAAGTTTCGCGGGCCTGCAATTAATCGCAGTGTATGTACGACGTGGGCAGTGGGTGTGATGCCAGGCACTGGGTGGATAAACTACAGGCACAGGTTGAGGCTAGTGACAATTGACAGCTCCAAAGGGCGCCTTTGGTGCATGTCAAGGTTTGGCCTAACATGCCATGACGCCGAGCATTGGAGAAGATATGCGCAGAGCGAGCGAGCGTGGGCGTGGGCGTGGGCGGCGCGATGAGAGTCTTTGAAGGATGTGAGGATCAAGACGGTGGAGGCGTGTCCCTTTCAGGCTCGGTTCCTGTCCTGCACGTCCTTTCCTGCTGCTCGAAAAAGAAATCGCGTCACAGGCCAAGATAAACGGTCCAGAAAAAATCGGGAGAGAAGCACCAAATGGGAAGCCGGCCAGACCACTCCTAATGCAGCTTCCCTCGAGGAGAACAGGGGGGGAAGCAGGCCAAGAAGATTGCGACCTGCCCGGTCATCCAACGGTTGAAGGGGGGGGGGGGGGGGGGGGGGGTTTGATGCAGCAGCAGCAGCAAGGGGGAAAGAAGATCCACTGCCACCTACGCTCCTGGTTTTCGTCGTCACAAATCGATCGGGAAACGTTAAATGATACATACTTTTGTCAAATCAAATAATAACTCGGACTAGAAGAAGAATGGATTGTTCCTCACTACTCCCGACGTGTAGTTAGGCAGTGGACAAAGAATTTGGAATGCCCCGTCTCTTTTCCGGCCCGGAACGAAGAGGACCAGAGCCGTGGTCTCCCCCCAAGTTCCGTCTTTGTCACGCCCTCGCTTCAGCACGTTCCCATTGTCCTGGTTCGGTTCCTACCTAGCGCGTCTCGCCAGAAGTTTATTATCTGCCAAGTTTTCTGGAGGTTCCTTGCCTTTCAGATACGTAGGATGATGCTGGATGAGTGGGATTCCAAAACGTCTGGTAATTCGACTGAGCCAAACAAGTAAAAATCAATCGGCCTTGGAACGGCCGGTCTAAGACCTCTCAGCCCTGTGCCATGTCTTGTAGTGTAAGTTGGAGGTGCTCTAAGTTGCCATGGGTGGAGGTCAAATGGTTAATGGTTCGCGAGAGACACGGGAGCCAAAAGGGACGTGACGCGCCAGCCAGGGACATCACGAGTCACGACTGTGAGGATGCCGGGATACCATGGTCAACCAAAATTTTGATTTTTGATGGGTGCCCCCAATTCATTTCTGTCTTCCTGCGTGGTCCGTGGAGGATTTACGCTGACAGCCTGACAGGACAGGGAGCATGGGTTATTGTCTTCTGGCGGCGGCGAGAGGAATCCATCAATCAATCACGAATTGGATTTGCCCGCAGATGAATATGAGAAATTCCTCCCTCACACGGATACCCCTGTTGAGGTGTGCCGCCCCTGAGCCGGAAGCACAGACCAGCTTCTCACCCAGAATCTGATCGGCAATCTCATCGGGGAAACACAATGCATTGATGGTCAAAATAGATGGTTTTGACCGCATTCCAGAATAAAGATACAAGCTGGTCGCTGAAGACGACGTGACGAACCCTCGCGATTATTTCAAATGGCGGAGTAAATCAGAGACGGAATGGTCAAAGTCTGGAATTTGTCTAAGACTTACTTTAGGTATCCATCTTCGGACTCACAATTCCCGACACACTCACTCACTTGTTGGCGTCACCGCTCCCGTTCACCACCAAGATCATATTGCTGGCACTTATTACCCCCTTCGTATAAGCATTAAGAAACCGAAATTTATGCACTCCCTGACGTTTGGCAATGGTTGCCCAACCCTCAGCCCGAGTGACATCCATGCTTCAACTCGCCAAAATAGTGAGCCCATGAGATTTACCCAGGGATTGGCTTTGGCCTGAAAACACCAAGTCATTATGCGGGGAGAGCCGTTTGGAATGCTGGGGCCGCTCCCGGATCAATCGCACAATGCAACGGCCCGTCGTCTTTCATTGTTAGCGAAAGGCACTGTTTCACTCACCGTCACCAAACTATAACGAGAGGGACCGACGAGAACGGTTCAAAGGCTAGGTATTTATTATATCAAAGTTAGTTGACTGCTAACTACCGCTTCCCTTGACCATTCTTCCCAGCCCCACTCCTGCTGCGTGCTCTCGGGAGCAACCCAGCACTCTAGCGGCCCCGTCTCTTCCCTTCCTTCCGCCAAGCCAGAGAGACTTTACCGGCGTCTAATGATTCAGGAAAGTAAAAAGATGTTGAAGTTCTTTTGTTTTCCCCGTAACGCCGATGCTTGGTTTCCTCATATGTCGTGCCCAATGGGTATCGAAAAAACGCATGTCCTTGGCCTCTGTGGCTCATGCATTGTGTCTTTGTTGAAAGACGCCTACCACTGCTCCTGCCTCCTCTTGATGATGTTGACTTTTTATGCGCCCACCTGAAGATTGAACAGAAACCAGTAAGGAAAAAAAACGAAATTATCGTTTATCCCCCATCCCGAAACGACCTTATAAACGCTACCATACAGCCCATAAAAATAAAAATAAAACGATGTGGATATATGTCTAACCGCCGACCCAGGTTTGTTGAGAACCGTACGCCTATAATGCTTGTCCAATTGAGATGCCAGAAACAAAACGCGTGAAAAAATTTGTCCGAAGACAAGCGAGACTATATCCGCAGCGCAGAGGAAGTTGAATCCTCTACGATATGTGATGTCTCAGATTAGAACTTGAGAGTCTTGGGCTTCTCCCAGCTGAAGCTCTGGTTGGTACCAAAGTGGCCGTTCTTGGCCGTCTGGAGGTAGATGGGCTTGGCCAGGTCAAGCTCCTTGACGATGACACCGGGGCGCATGTCGAAGTTGGCCCGGATGATCTCGACGAGCTCATCCGAGTTCTTCTCGGAGGTGCCGTAGGTGTCGACATAGATAGAGAGGGGCTCGGCGACACCAATAGCGTACGAGAGCTGGACGAGTGCGCGGCGGGCGAGGCCAGCGTGGACGAGCGACTTGGCAATCCAGCGGCCGAGGTAGGCAGCCGAACGATCGACCTTGGAGAAATCCTTGCCGGAGAAGGCGCCACCACCATGAGCACCCCAGCCACCATAGGTGTCGACGATGATCTTGCGGCCAGTCAAGCCAGCATCACCCTGGGGACCACCGATGATGAACAGACCGGAGGGTTGAATCTATTTTTTCCTATTAGTCGGGTGCAATCCAACGGCTAGACGAGGACCGTGAGACTTACGTGGTAGACGGTCTTGTCGTCGAGGTACTTGGCAGGGATGGTGGTCTTGACGATCTTCTCCAGAATCTCCTTGCGGAGCTTCTCGGTGGTGATGTCCTCGCTGTGCTGGGCAGAGACGACAACGGTGTCGACGCGGAGAGGAATGACAGCGCCGTTGTCATGCTTGTACTCAATAGTGACCTGGGTCTTGGTGTCGGGGCGCAACCAAGGCAGGGAGCCGTCGCGGCGGGCGCGCGACATGGCAGCGTTGAGTTGATGGGCGAAGAGGAGGGTAAGGGGAAACAACTCAGGGGTCTCATCGGTGGCATAGCCGAACATGATACCCTGGTCACCGGCACCGAGGTTCTCAAGGCGCTCGTCGAGCTTGAGGCCCTGGGCGATATCGGGAGACTGCTCCTCGATGGCGACGAGGAGGTTGCAGGTCTTGTAGTCGAAGCCTTTAGAAGAGTCATCGTAGCCAATGTCCTTGATGGCATTGCGGACAACCTTCTGGTAGTCGAGCTTGGCCTTGGTGGTGATCTCGCCGAAGATCATGATCATACCAGTCTTGGTGGCAGTCTCGCAAGCAACCTTGGACAACGGGTCCTCAGCCAAGCAGGCATCGAGGATGGCATCGGAGACCTGATCAGCGATCTTGTCGGGGTGGCCCTCACCGACGGACTCGGACTGGAAAAGGACGGTTAGTGTGGGGTCAGGATCCTCCTGGCGGGCTGAGGCGACAACTTACGGTGAAGAGGAAGGTTCCCTCGTTGTAGTGCTTCCACCCGCTCACGCCGTTGGCGTCGCCATTTGTGCCGTTGACGCCGTTGGGGGCCATTGTGTGTGATGTGTGGGAGGAAGGAGAAGTCTGAGGGGACTGTTAGTTTCAAGTCGGGCGCGGCGCGAAAGGACGTTTTGAGGCTGGCAACAAGACATACCCTTCGGAGTTTCCTTGAATTAGGTGGGCGATGGGAATGAAACGGTGGAGACTGGACAAAGGAAGGTTTAGTACAATATTAAATATTTTTCCCAGGAGAAGAAAGCGGGTGCTTTTAAGGGAGTAGGGATGAATGAATAAAAACCGCAGCCTGATGGTCAATGCCCAATGGATTGCTTCTTGCTTCTTTGGGGGGCTGGGGTAGCAGAGAAATTGGAATGGAGATGGCTCGCGGCGACAGCGGCGAATCCCCAATCTGTCGAGCAGCCCGGCGTCCGAGCTGCCGAGATGAGGGAACGAAGGTTGGAGAGACTCAATATCTTACCTTCAAGCCAGACAAACAGCGAGGCCAAAGACACAATCAAAGAAGATGGAGGGCCGAGGAGGGGCGGCGGGGTGTTGCACAGTTACGAGGGATGCTGGGAAGGAAAACGAACAGAGTGAAAGTGGCCTTGGGGATGCGAGAGCATTTGAGGAATTTTGTGTTGAACCCCGAGACTCGGCCACACTTGACCGCGAGATTGGAAACACGGGAACCCTGGTAGCTCGGGACCTCGATAACGATCTTCCACACAAAATAGTCCGGATCAGCCTCGGAGTTTCTACATCTGATCGGCGAGGATATCGCAACTGCACCCCTATGATGGCATCAATGAAGACTTAAACATAGAAGAGGGTCTCGGAGAGTCTTCAAGGACATTAACAACCCAATTTTGATTATATCGCACCACAATATCCCTTGTCCAGAACTCAAGATGACTTGCGGGTGTTAGGCTTTTTCTGTAGCCCCCACACCCAGAAAACACACCGGGCAAGTACCAGGTACCTCTTTTGCACTGGAGGGGAGAAATTGCGCCATTGCTGCCCCCTCCGAATTTCTCCCTCACACCGCACCTTCTCGGCCTCCTTGGACCCCACCACTGCGGGGTATGCCACCTGGCCTTGCTAGCAAAAATCGACAAGTTCGGCGAACAGCGTTGACAGGGACTGATAGAAGGCCCTCAGTTTCGGCTGTAGCTCTGGAAGCCGGCTTACCCTTTTGCTTTGACCAGAAAAAGCAGCATCTTCGATAGTAGCACTTTGCCAAGACCGGACGACTCACTCGGCTGTAACCCGATTGAGCGACCCGGCTATCTCTCCGAGAACTATCGCCATATCAAACGCCCAATAGCAAACCGCTCCTCACTTACTTGCTTCCCAACGCGCGCGAGGCTATCGCGAATCGCAAAGCAACCATGAGCAAGTACGGCGTAATGGTGATGGGCCCCGCGGGCGCGGGCAAGGTACATTTCTTGGACCGACCATCTGCTTTCTATCATTCTCTAACATTCTTGTTCCTTCATCTAGTCCACGTTCTGCGCGTCACTCATTACTCATCTCCAACTGAACCGCCGCTCCGCCTTCTACGTGAACCTCGACCCCGCGGCCGAATCGTTCGAGCACCAGCCCGACCTCGACATCAAGGATTTGATATCGCTGGAGGATGTGATGGAGGAGATGAAGCTCGGCCCCAACGGCGGGCTGATCTACTGCTTCGAGTTCCTCATGGAGAACCTCGACTGGCTCACTGAAGCCCTCGACTCGCTGACAGAGGAGTACCTCATCATCATCGACATGCCCGGCCAGATCGAGCTCTACACCCACATCCCCATCCTGCCCACACTGGTCAAGTTCCTCACTCAGCCAGGCGCCCTCGACATCCGGTTGTGCGCGGCCTATCTGCTGGAGGCGACGTTTGTCGTGGACCGCGCAAAGTACTTTGCCGGAACCTTGAGCGCCATGAGCGCCATGATCCTGCTCGAGGTACCTCATATCAACATCCTCAGCAAGATGGACCTCATCAAGGGCCAGGTACGGCGGAAGGATATGAAGAGGTTCATCACGCCGGATACCACCCTGCTGGACGACGACCCGGCAGACATTGGACGGAGGAAACCGACCACGGATGTGGAGATGCATAGTGCCGACCCAAAAGACAAGGACGCGCTAATGTCGGGCGCAAGCTTTAAGCGTCTGAATACGGCGGTGGCGGGGCTGATCGAGAGCTTCAGCATGGTCAGCTACTTGAAGCTGGACTGCACGGATGAGGACAGTGTTCAATCGATCCTGAGCTATATCGATGACTGTATCCAGTTCCACGAGGCGCAAGAGCCTAGGGAGTTGGCAGAGGAGGAGTTTGAAGAGTAAAACACAGCTGAAAGGGCTTAGCGTTTTGTGTATTTGTGTGTGGGGTACATACTTATGGAGTGTTGTTTTGATTTGGCTTCTCAAAAGAGGTATCTGGCCAGGGGAAAAGTTATATGCATAGCGTCGGCGTTGGGAATATACCAAAAGGAATATCCGGCTTCTTATATGGGCCTGTTTCCCATGCTTCTCAACCTGAAGAGAATAGCAGAGAGAGAGGTAGACCTTTCCCATACCAAATCTCGTTCGCCCGTATAATACCCAAAAGAAGAGACAACCAAATGACTCCGTAAACTCCGTCCATGATGATATAAAGCGTTTGCCCCCTTGTGCCTATCCCTCACTCTAATTCCGGCAGCCGCCCAGCCGCCCACACTGATCGCAATCGCAATCGCAATCACAATCACCATCTTGACCTCCCACCACCACCACCACCGCCGGC
Source organism: Lasiosphaeriaceae sp. G1095 (assembly GCA_027569635.1). Taxonomy (NCBI): domain Eukaryota; kingdom Fungi; phylum Ascomycota; class Sordariomycetes; order Sordariales; family Lasiosphaeriaceae; species Lasiosphaeriaceae sp. G1095. Next base: position 9,313 of record JAPDFK010000226.1, on the reverse strand, counting down.
ACCTCCTCCGGGACTTTGATAGTTTTGCGTCTGCTGCGCATGCCGTTGCTGCGCATCATACCGCTGATACTCAGCCCAAAACACATCCTTCGCCGCCGCGGCAAACCCAACCAGTTTACTCCCAATCACCACGGCGTCACGTACGCTCTCCTCCAGGCCGCGCTGGTACACGACGGCGCCGAGCGCGACCACGCTGGACCACAGCAGCAGGCGCATCATCACCCGCGTCCAGAACATCATGATCCGCCGCATCAGCGCCAGGACCTGGTATACCGCGAAGACCACGACCAGCAGCAGCACGAGGACCACGGCGTCCGGTGCGCTGTACATGAGCTGCATTGCGCGGTCGGCGGCGGGCTCGAGGATCGGGTACAGGCGGGCGGCCGTGGACGCGGCGATCGCAGTGGCTTGCCGCTTAAGGATTTGCACGGGCGAGGAGGGGTCCAGTAGGTGGGTTTGCAGGAACTGAACCGAGGTTTCGGGGAGGAAGCCTAGTAGGAGGTCAATAGGTTAGCATTCGGAGGTACTTTGGTGTGCGCGTGCGTATTGAATAATGGTGCTGGCGCGCACACGCAACCTGGCTAGACTTCGCAAAACAAGTTGCCGGGGATGGAAAGCTTGTACTGAACTGAAATGTCGGGCAAGAGGAGATGGAAGGAGCATACCGGATAACAGTCCCAGCGTCCACTGGATAGGGAGATCCATCTTTGAGGGCAATTGTTCTGGAGTTTGGCTTGTGTTGTTTGGCTCGAGAAATGCGCTGCTTGCTCCCAAAGCTGCTCCCAGAGAGCTGTCGTGGGGCAACCTTATTCGGTCCGCGAAGATGGGGCCTCCAGGAAAACGCGGGCCGTACACTATTGACCTTTGCTGACTGCCAGTGGCCAACCGTGCTTTCCCGCTTATCTTTGTTGCGATAAACAAAAGTGGCAATTTGATAGTTGGTAAATGTCTACGCTGACTTGACAAGATGCTCATGCGAAATTCTATGGAATAATCTAGCTATATGCTATTCTTTAATCCTCTTGTCCTTTTCAGTCGCCTCTCTTGACGAGTAAAGCTACCGAAAATGGGGGGATTTACAGGGGATTAACACCCAAGGCTTGCTAGAGGACCTTAACGAACTCCTCCAGACTATATACTAACCCCTCTAAATATATGAAAGTATTTACCTACTTATAGTCGAATTACCCAGAGCCGCCCGAGGTGACCATTACAAAGAACCTATAAACAAACGTGCTAAAGACAGCTGAGCTCCTGGTCTCAAATGAGTTTGCCTTGAGGCCACTGAGCTCCAAAACACCGAATTACCTGCACCAAGAAAGCTATAGTAACCAAACTGATCACTGTATCCTAATACGACTATTGTTAACAGCCTCCATTGTTTACCGCTATCCTCCCTCTTCCTCGAATCCATAGTGGTTCGTGAGTGCATTGCCTCATTACGGTCTCCCTTGCCGATGCTACCGACTCGGACTTTGTTGATAATTTCGCTGATGGCTAGTTGGCCAACTGTCTCCAAAGTTCAAGCTGTCAAAAAACTGGGTATCGTGGACGTTGACTTTCAACGCTCGAGACGGCGCGAGTTTCGTTGGCCCTACTCAGTCTTCTTGGCGGCCTTGGCTGCTCGGTATTTCGCAATCTCGACCTCGACGGCCTTATTAACGCGCTTCTTGAGCTCGGGTCGGTAACCAACCATGAACAGGAGCTCAAGCCAAACAAACAGCGGCGCGAGGAAAATGGCTTGGAACAGGTTGTCCAGCAAGGCGGGAGCCCTGCCCTCGAACTTGCCGTGGCCGAGGAACTGCAGCAGCCAACACACGATATGCGTTGCAATGGCCGCCTGGTTGACGACTGTCGGGTTCTCCGTCCGGAGATAGTTAGTCCCAGCTGCCGCCGCGAGGCAGATCAGAGACAGGGCGGTGCCGGCAACGGGCTCGAGAAGAACATAGAGGCCGCCCCATGTCAAGGCTGCGAAGGTGCCGAGGTTCGGCTCTAGGTAGGGTATTTGCAGCCACGACGGCAAGGTGAAGAAGGGCCCAGTGTTGGAAGCCTGGAGGGCAGCGTTAGAATTCACAATAGTTGATGTCTAATGTGTTGGAGGAAATGCATACAATCTCAAATCCTGAGAAGAGAATCAAGGGCACACATATCACGTGAATTATTATGTTCACCGTGTTATGGTGATAAGCACCGTACTGCAGAGAAAGAAGCGGTTAGCCCGGCACGACAGCCACCGCAAACCATACGTGCATGTCGATAGTATGATGTAGCTTGCAGGCCCTCAGCCTTGCCAGCGGCGGTTGGTCTGGGCACTTGCGGTGAGAGGCTCTGACTTACAAAGGTAAGCTGTTTTTCTAGATGGAGAGACATATTCGACTGCTTCTTTGAAGAAGTGAAGGGAAGGAGACGTGTTTCGAGGTTTTTGTTTCCTTCGCCCTAGCAGAGCAAGGCTCCAAAAATAAAAATGAAAAAGGCAATAATGTTGATAAAATGGCCTCAAATGATATAAGAAATGTCGCCAAATGCAAGGAACGAGGATAAGAAGAATACGTGATGGCAACGTGATGAAGCTGAGTTTATCGTAATCTGGTGATGTTGGATGTTGCCGAAGTGCGGCGCATTGGTTAGGTACTTGGGTACCCATCTGTTAATAAGACACTAGGGGCAAAGGATGCACTGAAGTGCGAGCTTCTGGAAGCGTGCCTCGGTAGTGGGGCAGACCGTGTGCCCTGCAAATGAGCCCACGACGGGAGTCCTACCCCGCGCGCGGCGCTCCTTTCCACTCATGGAAGCCACCGCACTGCGCTACCTGGAGATGTGGAGGCAAGGGATTGGGCCTCGACCGAGTACAATCGCCTTGGCTTGTGCGAAGGGAATGGAAAGTTGGGCTTGTCGGGTTGTCTGTTCGAAGCCAAAGCCCATCAAAAGTTTAAAGGGTTGGGAAATGACCAGGGTCAGGTGAGCCCAGGGGGGGTCATTGGTAGAGTAGAGTACACCTCTGTTGGGGAAATAAACGTTAGTGGAATACATCCAAGCCAAGCGAGGATGCTACAGTCAAGGGGTTTCTTATTCTACAATTTACTAAGGGTTAGGGGCAGGATAAGGAAGCCTTTTCTTGCGAAAGAGAAGGGAGAAAGAGTGACGTGGTGGCTCAAGGTGATTGCAAATCTAATTGGAAGTCACATCTCTCTAGAATCGTATGGAAAGGAACAAATTCCACTGTGGCCACTAACCCTGGCCATAACCCTGGCACCAATTCACAAGCTAACGTCTATCTCCCCGATAGAGGTGGATAGGGGATATACTGGCTTGACTGGGTACCTAGGTAGGACCTTGGTCGTCTCGGTATTTGTGTTAGTCAAGAGGTCCAGAGGATCCGGCTTGGGAAGTATATATATGTATAGTTGCATATGAATCATTATTCGAGTCCTTGTTTTCTTGAAACTTTGCCAACGGCGGGAACTGTACATATTCAGGTCACTGGACAATGTATGTCGCCTTTCTTTTCGAGAGACTCGTCTGGCAAGTCTTGGTCAAACATCATAAAAGAAGAACTTGGCATGGATGTTGAATAGAGAAGACCCAGCAACCGAACAATAGCTCGAAGCGGAAGCCGCAGCGGGCATTCGCTGATCAATTGATGAGTGAATGGACGGCAGATCGGTTGGTTCCTGCAGCTGTGGTCGCGCACGGACCATAGGTTAAACCTGCCCAGTCCGGGCGCCCAATTTTATTGCTGCACCTGCCAGATGCGTCAGCCTTGTGTGCCTTGTTCCCTCCAACCGCAACTTCGAGCATCGCGGCGCATCGCATCCTCAGCAAAAACGAACCGAGAGCAGGAAGGCCTGCGCGGAAACGGCGACACCTTATTCGACGACTTCTGCCTGCCGCGTCTTCTTCTCCTCACCGCCGTGTTGACCAACTCTCACCCCGCGCAGTGCAAATCACGGTACTCGCACTCGACCGACCAGCGGTGCTCGCTGCCAAAGTCAGGCTCAAAGGCTCGCTCGAACTCGACTGTTTCAACAGCGCCGTCCAGTCCTTCGACCGGCGGCTCCGAGAACAAGGTACGCCCATTGCGGCCACACCCTACCATTGCGGCAGCAACTATACAAGTGCGCCCCCTTGCGAACCCCGTCCCATAGATTCGCATCTTTGGATTTGGCTGCGGCAGAGCCAGAAGCGAGCACCCTCCTCCTCTTCCTCTCTTCGGCGCAAGCGATTCAAGACCCCGTCGCCATGTTTTTTCTCCATAACCTCGAACGGCGGGTTACCCTGCACCCCTCCTACTTTGGGAGGAATATGCACGAGCTCGTCACGACGAAGTTGGTTAAGGACGTGGAGGGAACATGTGCTGGCGACTACTACATCATTGCTATCATGGACACATTCGATGTCTCTGAGGGGCGCATTCTTCCTGGAAGTGGCTTGGCCGAGTTTACCGTCGGATACCGTGCTGTGGTCTGGCGGCCTTTCAAGGGCGAAGTGGTAAATTGCGGCTCAAGCCCTAACAGAGAAGTGTTACTGACATGTCCAGGTTGATGCCATCGCCTACTCCGTGAACCCACACGGCTTCTTTGCGCAAGCTGGTCCTCTGCGTCTCTTCGTTTCCTCTCACGTATGACGGCACCTCTTGTGGATAGGCTCTGTGATCTGTCGTGCTGACGAGTTTGACAGTTGATGCCCGATGAAATACAATACGATGCTAATGCCACGCCGCCTCAATTCACCAATAATGCCGACATGGTGATTGAGCCGGGCACCCACGTTCGGGTCAAGATTATTGGTCTTCGAACCGAGGTGGGCGAGATGTGGGCCATCGGTAGCATCAACGGCGATTTCCTCGGGTGTCTCCAGGCATAGGAAAGCCGAGCTCCTGAGAGCAGCGCGCCTAGAAGCAGTGCGTCTGGGAATACACGGCCTGGGAGATGGGTATCTGGGAGCAGAACGTCTGGGAGCAGAACGCTTCAGTAAGGACATTCTGTTGTACCGGTCCCCCTGTGTGGGCCGCCCGATTGATTATCCGCCACAATCGATTAGCAGTATTGGTTGTGTGCACAAAAAAAGCATTCTTAATATGCAGACGCATACGCGCTGCGTTAAGACTACGACTCGGTTGCTGTATCGAGATGTAGCCCTCGCCAACAACAGGGCGAAATGGCGTTCAGGAAAGGAGGCCATGGGGTGCAAGACACTCAAGAGCCATGGCTTGTGGTTGCATATCGGTAATCGAAAGCAGCATTTTTTGGTCTATAGAGTTTGGTGGGTATAAAAAACCCATTAACGGCATTAGATACCCGTCGCACACAAAAAAAAGCCATTCAGAACTAAGCCCATGTTGGCTTTTGTTTTCCCCGAACCTTGGCTGAGGCAGGCTTTTAGTTTTTTCAGGACTTGGGCCCCACTGGTTATCAGTACTTCATTCTTTGGGTCGGAGTAGAAGTGCCCACAGATATGTATACAACCAAGTTTGTGTCCAAATAGCCCGTCGTCTTTTTGGTTTTCACTTCCTCCTCACAAATCACTCACCTTCAGCCACCTTAAGATCCGAACTTTCAACACACCTGCCAGCCAATTCGTACGCAATGAAGTCATTTACAACGATCGGCAAGGCGCCAAATCAGCCCCCTTCCTTATCAACTCACAACAGATGCTTCTCTTCTCCCCGCCGTCCCCCCTCATCTCAGTTATACAACCTGGGTGGTAATGAGAACAGAGGGGCAACGAAGCAGCTCGACGAAAACGAGGAGGCCCGACAATTTTTGAAAGAAATCACGAAACTTCGGCGGCAAAGCACTGGAGCTCAGCTTGACGGAAAGGAAGAGGCCCGACGTCTTTTAGCTGAAATCGATCGACTTCAAAGCAGAAAATGGCCTCAAAAACTCGAGGCTAGCTGGATACCAAATCCTCGGTCTTCGGCCCTGTATTTCGACTTCCAGAGGAAAGTTGGCCAGATTCTTTTGGTTACGATAGAGGGCTATAAGGACTACAGCATACCGATGGTTCAACAGCAGGCGCCGACAGACGAGAACCCAGGCCCGAATGAACAGTTCTCCAAGTCTGTCGAGCAATCTGACCAAGTCGAAGCCCCCAGCTTCAACCCGGTACAGCAGCCACTCATTGAATTGGGCGAGGAAGAGTTGCAGAAGATGCCATCATCGATCATGCAACTGGCAATCTCGTCTTCCGAGAACTCCCGCTCTCAGGAGTCTCACAAAACCATTCCACGCGCCCATGATTCTGAAAAGACTCGAGCCGAAATTGTCTGGTGTTATGATGTGGTGGATGCTGTCACCGAGTCTTGTTTACCGCCAGCCGGGACGAAACACGAAAGTCTCGACGTTTTTGAAGGGAGCTGTGTGGCTCGCGGTCGCAGCCTCCGCCAAGTATATCTCTTCATTGCGCTGGGGCTGATGATGCTTCTTTGTATCGCTGTTGGATTTTACATAGCCCGGATGAAGGTATCATGTATATGTTGGAGTACATAACAACCTATGTAGCAGCCGACCTGAAAGATGGGAAGTCTACTAGTTGTAGTGGTAAGCAAATATCAACCTCCGCGACAACTTTCTTTCCTGACTTGAACTAAAAGTTCACTATTGTCTCAACTTTCGGTACCAGAGGGTAAATGACAGCGGAAGCATTAACTCAATAGGGTTTGAGTGGGCCTAGTTTACACGGCGTATGCTAGAACTAGGCTTTAAACAAAGAGGTCACCACCGCTTCCGAGATAAGAACACCATTGCTGAAGGGGGATAAGGTCGGAATAGGTGGGTCTATAGGGAAGTTACTCCAGCATTCAAACCACTCCACTTTGGCCCAATATAAATGCAGTCATATACTTTTGCAGCACAAAGGGATTCTGTTCAGGGGCACGCGAGCAAAGCAGTCAAGGCAACACAGTGTAGAACAACAAATATTGATTGGATATTGGACAACTACCGTACTTTGACCTGGTTTCCTCTTCTTTTCATTTGCATTGATTAGACAAGTGAATGCAAGTTACTTACATGAGGAACTATTTGTTTGAAGAGGGGCAGGGTGGTAGTTGACCAGATGTGAAATTTATTATATTGTCAACTCCTATTTTTATTTACCTATCTTTTAATTCGGTCCCAAGAGGCTCAATAATGCAATCCACATCAGCTTAATGACATTAACTTTAGAATGATTACGCAAATCCTTTATATACTATCCTTGCAAAATAGCGCGCCTAAAAGAAGGCAGTGTTAACATTGTCATACACTGCCTCCCCCTATGGCTGTTTCTGGGGGCCACATAAACTTTGCTGCCAAGCCAACAAGGTCGGGGGGGCGGGCTCCCACCCCCCACCCCTGGTCTCTCAGCCTTCTCCTCCATCTACCTGACATATTATCAAGTGCCCTTCAATATGTCATCTCATCTTCACTGTCCAACTTCTCAGACCCCCCCCCCCATTTCCATCTACTATCTCCATAGGCACTTCCCTATTATATTATCACCCAACATACTAATCACTCCCTCCTCATGTTATACCCCATGATCTTGACGTAAGAACTAGTCTCACAATATCGCTCTCTCCTACTTATCAGTTCATAGAAAAGACTACGCGGCAGTTTCAGACTCCCTTGCGTCTCGGCGACTCATCTGTCGAACTGGAACATAGCCTCCGATGTTGACTCTCTTATACTGAGTATAAGACTTGTCTCTCAACTCGAAACCGGCGAGCTGACTTGCATAAAACTCACGTCCCTATAAACCCCGCGTCTACAATCGAACCTATACCTGCGTGTTTTTCTGTTTACATGGTACATATTCACTACCGGGAAGCAGTAAGTACCCAGCAAGCGAGATGTCACGATTGCTCCAGGGCCTGGTGTTGCTCCTGGTGCATATGCACGTACGGGGAGAGAAACGAGAAACAAATCTAACCCGGGAAGGATCCGAAGATAACCATAGCCGCCGCAGCCTTGGTCTCTTTTTGAGAAAACAAGCGCCGGAGCTTCTCCTATCCGTGGGGGGTTGTTCCTCTCGTGCCTTTTTACCTCGTACATATGCACATCAGTAACATTGAGCGTGACCTTTCCTGATTATTCCCACTCTTTTGTTTGTCGGTTCTATTAGTCACGGTTACTAACCCCGAAATGGAGGGTAGGAAAACGATGAAAAAAACCAGGCGCGGGATGGGGGGGGGAGGGGGGCGGAGAGATGATCGATCCGATCCCATCGAAGATCACCCACCCACTTACACCCTTCCCGGCCGATCTTCCCCATCCCACTCAAGATTACCGGCCGTTCGCCGATAAAATGCTGGTCCGTTTCGATCTTGAATGTCACACCTCCACCGTCCACCACCTCGGTCCTTTCTTGGACCGACGTGCCTACCGGTTTTGACTATTGTTCCCTCTCGGCCATTGAACGCACATATACACATGCATGTTTGAAGCACGCCTTCTATGCAGCTAAGTTTAGGGTAAATGAAGAAGGTAGGTTGTAGATACATGCCGGTTTCGGAAAGAGATGGAAATTGAGTACGAGAACGTGGCTGGGGGTTCACCCATCCTTCCATCACCGCCTGGTCCAACAACGCACATGCCGTCCTCGAGACCACTTACTGGCTGGTATTCGGGAAACACCGTCTGACGGTCCCAGAAAGTGGGAGGAGAAAAAGTGGTGGCGTCCCACTTGATTTCCCATCCCGTCGGAAATATTCCCAAAACCCTCCACACAAGAGAGAAAAGAAAAGAAAACGCCTTTCTGTCTCATCTCAACAAATCCCTCCCCCAGAGCGGCCGCCAAGCACACCATACACCTATCTAGTATATACCGCAGTGCGCAATACGCAGGTGGCCAGCTCTCTCAGTGGACGGTGGAGTAGAGCAGTAGGTACCTGGCCTCGCTTTGCGAACTGCCTTCTCTACATACATTCTAGTGAAGCCGACTGCAGGGTTGATCGAGATAGGGAAGGTAGAGGCTAGTTCCGAGACCGAAACAGCCATTCACAGATGAGGGGTCTTGGGTCTCGTATATCTGACGAATTTGTAGCTGATAGGTAGGGGTTTTCTTTCTTTTCTTTTCTTGCTGTTCCTCTTGGCCCTTTTTTTCTTCTTCTAGTTTCCAGAGAAAGGAGGCTCTGCTGGATAGGACTGTATTTTTGCAAACCCCCCCCCCCCGGCGGGGGCGCGGGGGGGGGGGCGGGGGGGGCATGGGGCGGGTGGCAAGCCGCTTGCTGATGAGGAGCTGATGCTCCGTGTTCCACGTTCCCGGGCGGATGGCCAGCTCGTGGTCGGGAAGCGTGGACGAGAGGCTGGCGAGGTCCCCGTCCTCGCCGCCG
>JAPDFK010000225.1:0-78303 GCA_027569635.1 Lasiosphaeriaceae sp. G1095 | reverse complement strand
ATTTTTAAATTATTAATTTAATTATAATTTATTATTTTTCTTTTAATTAAAAAATTTATAAAATTATAATGACTTTATAATAATTTTAAATATATATTATATTATTTAAAATACATATATTTAAATAAAAAAGAATTTAAAATCTTTTATTTAAAAAGAAAATTCTTTTTTTTTAAAACTTTTTAAATAAGTTTATTTATTTAGCTAATTAAGTTAAAATAATAAATTATAATTAAATTAATAATTTAAAAATCAAAGTTAATATTAAATTCTAATAAGTTTTAATCTTTTTAATTAATAATTAGTAGTTAAAAAATTAGAATTTTAATAAGTAAATAAACTTATTATATAATTTAAATAATAATTTTAAAAATAAAATATTTTACTTTTAAAATATAATATGCTTACATTTATTAAAATACTAACTTACTCTTAATTTAAATAATATAATTTTAAATATAATAAAATTAAATTTATATACTTTATTAAACTTTATTAAATATAAATATAAAAAACCTTTAATTTTTTATATATTATAATAAATTAAAATATTATATAATAATTTACTTTTATTAAAACATAAAACTTATAAAAATTAAACTATTTTTAAATTTATTTAAAATTCCTTTTAATATAAAAAAAAAGTAATTTTTAATATTAAATATAATTGAAAGCATTTTTTAAAACCTTAATTACTTTAATATTTTAATTTATATTTTTATTTTATAAATTTTAATATAACGTTTTTTATTATATTTTAATTTATTAATAATAATTCTTAATTTATATTAGTTTAATTTATTGGATTAACAGGGTTAATTATGTTAGTTAAGAACTATTGCGATAAGTAGTTTGGTTAGCCACGTAGTAGTAGCTGGTGAGTTGTATAATAGTTGCATTAATCTATCTTATTAAGGGAAGAAGAAGGATCTTAACTAGGTTAATAAGAAGCCTTTTAATGTAGCTGATCTATATAGGTCCTTATAGTCCCTATAGTTACTTGTAGTCCCCATAGTTACGGAATAGCTACTTCTTTTACTTTTTCAATACTTTATACCCCTCAAAGGACTAATATTCTTACATTAGCAGTCTCTTTTTTATACTATACTTTCATCATTATTATTATAAACCTTATAATTGCGCTTAACCCACCTTTATATACGCATTATTATTATGTTTGTATTGATAAGAGTTTGTAATGATTTGTTTAGTTTTGCTTTAGTTATAGTATTAGCTAAGTTATCATTTCTATAAATCTAATAAACTTTAAAGATTTTCTATTTTTTATACGCTTGCTATAAACTTATAATGTTAATTATAAACCGCTTTTCTTTCATAATTCTAAACTTTACAAAATACTTATATAAGGAGAACAAGTTAGTATAAATAATAATAGAAAATTTTTTAATATTCAACTTAGCTAAAATTATATTAATTATAATATTAAAAGCAATTACTATATTAACGCTATTAGCTATTGTATAACTTTTAAAAGTTAAAACGCTATAAATAACTTGCTTGCATTTAATAAAAGATTAATAAATTAAATTGCTAATTATTATAAATTTATTATTATATAGGTTTTTATTTACTAAAAAAATTATAAAACTGATTTATAAGCTTAAGTTCTTATTATTAGGGAATAAGCTATTAGTAAAAATGAATAACTTTATTATTAAAAGATTTATTAAAATAAAAGTAAAGTTATAATTAAGATTTTTTATTTACTATTAAATTTATTTATTTATTTTAATAATTTTTCTTTTTAGGTTTTTTATATTATACTATAGTAAATAAGTTAAATACTATTTTAAGTTAGTAAATAAAAGTAATGTATATGCTACGCGTATGCTGCTTAACGTATTTCTAAAAGATAATAATTTCTTAAAGCTTTTTGCTTTGCTTTTTTTATTGTAAAGTAAAGTTTTTGCTATTATAAGCTAAAATATAGTTATTAAAGATTATTAAGTTTTTTAAAGTTAATAATTCTTTTAGTTTAACTATAAACTTAGCTTTTTTAAGCTTATTATTTTTTAATACTTTAAATTGTATATTATTTAGCTTAATTATATTATTAGTTTATATATTAATTATTATAAAGTACTTTCAATTAAGCATTATAATTAATAAATAAAGGTTATAAGTAAAAGTTATTATATTTAATTGCTTTTAATAGTGCTTAAAATAAATTGCTTACTAGTATATTTTTACCTTAATAATATTATATAATAGTTAAATAACTTTTATAATTATTCTTTTAAAATATAGGTAATAGATTTTTTTAAAAAATTATACTAAAATTATTCATTATAGCAGGGTTTTTAACTAAGTATATACTTATATAATATTTTAAAGTTATAACTTTATTCTTTAAAATAAAAAAAAGATATAAAAGTAATAATAATTTATTAACTAGTTTATTAAATTGTTAAGCTTTGTGTAAAAATTATTTTTTTACTTTTATTATTATAATTTTAAATAATAAAGCATAATTTTTTATAAAGTATATTAGTAGCTTTACTTTTAATTTTTTTTACTAAGCATAATTTAAAAATATATATATTGCTATACTTTTTAAAATTATATTTGTCACGGTATTAAGGTGCACAAGCAAATGGTAGGTGATGCCAAGGCGGGCAGGGGTGTCAATAATGTATTTAACTATTATAACAGAGTCTTTAGTAACTTCCTGCCTCTCTGTCTAATAACAAATCTATTGACCTAGACCTAAGGTCGGCATCGTGACAATATTATTTAAATTTAAATACTTTTTTTAAAATAAGGGTATTAATTTCCTTTTTATTAAATTATTCGAATAGTTTGCTTACAGTTATAATTTTTCTTTTTTTTTAAAGTTAAATTACTAAATTATAATTAGTTTGTTTTTTTGTTATTATATATATTATTATAAGGGTAATTCTTTTAATTATAGCAATATTAGTATTAGAGGTTTGGATTTTAAGCTTGTTTTTAAAGTTAAAAGGCTATTTATATTATTTTAGGGCTAAAGGTACTTCTTTTAGTAGCATTTAATTATTGTTATTATTATAATTAAAAGTATAAGTAAAGTTATAATTAATTTTAGTATTTAAAATAACTATAGTTTTATTTTAATAGTATAATTTAATTATTATAACTTAAAAATTAATTAGTTTTCTATTAATTTTAACTATATAAATCTTTCCGTTTTATACAAGTAGGATATATAATTTAGTTTATTTTTATATTTTTTATTATACTTTTACTTTATTTTAATGTAGAAGGTTGAGGGTTATAAAGGTATTTGAACTATTTTGAGTAATAAAGGTTTTATTAACTTAATATTTAGCTTTAGCTTTTTATACTTTAGTTATTACCTTATGTATAATATTTATATATATTTTGATAAATAGTAATAGTAATAATAAAAAGAATATATATAAATAAGTTTTAAAACTAAATAATATAGGAACTAGTTTATTAAAGCTAGTAATATTGTTTACTACTTTTATAGCTATTTGTAAGACTTAATTTAGCATTATACTAATATTTTGTAAGTCTGTTAAAATAAATTTATATACACGTTGTAATAGTTTATAGTAATACTCTAGCTTGCTTATTAAATTATAAACTTTAATAAGGACTTTTTTAATAGTAATTACTATTATTTTAACGTTATTATAGAATTTTGCTATTATAAAGTTATTACTAACATTAGTAATAATAATATTAAATAATTTAATATATATATTAATTTATATAACTTAAATAGTATTTTAAATATTTTTTACTATTATATTATAAAAAAATTATACTATTTAAAAAGTAATTGTTTTATTAATAATATAAATAGTAAGCTTTTTGCTAATATATATAACGTTTGTAAAAACTTAATAATTAAAGTTAATATTATTATAGATTATAAATTAGAATTAGCTAAGCAAATTATTATATATTTAATATTAGTAATAAAACTTTATAATCTTTTTTATAATATTTTAATTAAATTTATTATAGCTAGCGTAAATAAGTACTTTATATAAACTCTTAATTAAACAGTAGTTAAATTGCTAATATAGTTAATATAATTTAATTTTTATTATATTATATTAAATTATAGTTTTTTTAAGTTCATTTAATAGAAAGAATAAATAACTTTATTTGCAAATAATTAAATAGTTTTTCTTTTTATATATAATAATATTAAAAATATTATTAAAGTAAATACTATGCTTATTTATATTTAAAAAGTAAAGTAGAAATAGAGTATTTGCTTATACAATTTAGAAATTAAAAATATTAAATAAAGTTTTTATAATAATAATGCTAAGAGAAATACTTTTAGAGTTATTATTAAATTATATTTAGTAATTATTAGCTATTAAAAGGTTAATTTTTATATTTAGAATTTTCTTTTATAGTACTTAAATTTAATTTTTACTAGCTATTAATACTTTAGTTATTTTTATATTAAGTATAATTTTTTAGAAAATTTTTGTATTATAATAGCTTTCAAAATAGAAAATGTATATAAGTTTATTAAAAGTTTATTGCTTAAAAATATTAATTTTTATAATAGTATAAATAATTATTTAATTGTTTAAAATGGTAATAATTATATTTTTGTTAATTATATAATAAAATATATAAAAGTTTTCAAATAGTATCTTTAAATTTAATTTTTATTTGCTATACTAAATATTAAATTTGCTAGTATTAGTTTTAATTTTAATTTTAAAGCTACTAATATTAATATTTTTATAATTAATTAAGAATATTACAAAATTATTGTTTTTATTACTATATTTTTATATATAGCGTTTTTACTATTATTACTTTAATTAACGCTTAAAAATTAAATACTTTATAAATTAATAGCTTTGTTTTTTATATATAAAGTACTTTTTAACGTTATTACTATTATAATTATTATTGCTATTAAAAGATTTAAATAATTGTTAAAATTCGCTATTATTATAATAGTTTTCTTAATTACTATTTTTATTGTTAAATTAGTTACTATTTTTATATTGTTAATTAACCTAATATTATTTATTTCCATTATTATTATTAGGGTTGTAATAATAAAGATTTTGAGTAGTATAATACTATTTAGGGATTTGTTTATAGTATTATAAGTAAATATTAATTATACTTTACAAGTTAGAAGTAATACTTTTGAAAGTAATTATTAGTTTAATAACAATTAATATATAAGCTTTAACATTTTAATAAGCATTAATTAACTACTTTATAAAATTATAATTATTTTAATAATTGCTTAATAGTTTTTTATAAATTTTTTATAATTATATAATTATAGTTTTAAAATTCTTTAATAAAGTTTTATTTAAATTAGTTATTATAATTTATTAAAAAGTAATAAACTATTATTTTTATAAGTAAAGCTATTAATTTTTAACTATATAAAAGAATTATTTAGTTTGCTATATTATTTAATTAAAAAAAAGCTTTTTTTAGCAATATAGTTATAATAAAATTACTTTACTTTATTTTTTAATATAGTTAAATATACTTTATAATATATATTTTGCGGAATTTTTACTTTTTTATAAAAGTTTTGGAAAATTTTAATTTTTATATTTAATATATTATAAAGTTTATTATTAAATTTTTTATTATTATTATATAATATATTTAAATTAGTTAAAACTTTTATTATAATGTTAATTATAAAAATCTTTATATTATATTTAAATATAATATTTAAAATTTTTAAAGTTTTAATTTTAGGGGTTTTGGAAGTTTTAAACTAAATTGTTAAAAGATTACCACTATTGTTATTAATAATGTTTTTTCCTTTTCTTTTACTTTTTTTATTTTTATTTTTAGTAATATTTAAGTTATAATATAACTTAAACTTATTTTCTTATATAATAATATATTTACTAAGCTTTTACTTTAACTATTTAAAAAACTTATTAGCGTATATTAAATTGTAAAGCTAAGCTAAAATAATACTGTTGCTATTAAAATAAATATTATAGTTATTAAGGAAGTGCTTAAAGGTTATGTAAAGGGTTTTATTAAAAATTTTAAAAATATTCTTATTCTAATTTTAAAAGTTTTTTTTAAATTAGATAAAAAATATTTTATTAGTAAGTTTATTATTTTTATAAATATTAAAATAGTTAATTAAGTAAGTGTTTAAGTGCTTTAGTTTGCACTAGTTTTTATTATTAAAATTAAAGTTTTTGCTTTCCTAAATAGAGTTTGTAATGCTAGCAATTTTAGGGTTATTATATAAAGCTGCTATATTATCTTTATATTAGGATGTTTTTATTTTGTATAAATGTAGTAATAGAGGGGTAGGTTAATAGAAGGGTTAGGTAAATAGAGGAGTTTTTTATAGTAATTAAGAGGTTATAAAGCTATAATTGTAATTATAATTACTTTAGTTAAAATGCATAATAAATATAGGTAGCCAATTATAATAAAGTATATTTTCTTTTTAATTGTTTTTAAAGCTTTTCTTTTGCTATTTTCCTTAAAGGTTTTATATACTTAAAAAAAGGTTACTCGCGTACGTTATTATAATGTTATTAAAGCTTTTTGCATGTAAGTAATGCTTTTTCTATATTAAAATGCATATTACTTTCTGTTTAATGATTGTAATTATTTAATAATAAATTATAGTTATTACTATTATTAGATCTTTACTACTTTATAGTTAAATTATATTAAGTTAACTACTAATTAGTGTTAAATTAATAAGGTTAATTATGTTAGTTAACAACTATTATAATAAATAGTTTAATTAGCTATATAATAGTAGCTAGTAGGTTGTATAGTAGTTGCATTAATTTATCTTATTAAGGGAAGAAGAAGGATCCTAACTAAGTTAATAGGAAGCCTTTTGATGTGGCTAATCTATATAGGTCCCTATAGTCCTTGTGGTTACGTGTAATCCCCATAGTCACGTAATGACTACTTCTTTTACCTTCTTAATGCTTTATGCCCTTTAAAGGGCTATTATTCTCATATAATTAATAATTAATTAAAAATATTTTTTAATTAAATTTATTAATATTATATTTATATATTATTATAATTTTTAATAATTACTTTTCTTTTCTTTTTGTTATTTTTATTTTGCTAATAAAATATTAACTAAATTAATAATATATTATTATATTTTTAACTAATTTATACTTTTTTCTTCAAAAAAAATTATTTTATTTATTTAATTATTTAATAGCTTAAATATTATTTTTAACTTCCTTTAATTATATTTTTATAACTTTATTATTAATTAATTTTAAAAAATTATTAAATTAGAAAGTAAAGTACTTTATATAATATTATTTTTTATATTTAATATTACGTTTAAAATAAAATAAAAGTAATAATATTATAATTTAAAAAAAAATAGCTTTTTTCCCTTATTAGCTTTACGTTATAAAGTTTTTATTAAAACTTGCAATAGGCTAGCCCTATTAGGTCTATTAAATAATGTTTAAATAGAAGTATTATAGTAGACTATATACTGTAACTTAGAGGGTATTATAGTAGACTATGTACTATAACGGTTACTAGCTGCAGAAGCTAGACTTATAGGTAGAATATAAGCTCGAAGAGCCTATATTTTGGTGTATATTGTAGTGACCAATTCAACTACAATGAGGGGTAGAAGGTAGGCTTAAAGAGCTTATATTCCAGTATAATAGCAGAGTTTAGTAAGGTGCTAAGGGAAGTGAATACAACTAAATTACAGTGATTATGCATTGTAATAAAAGGCTGTTATAGTGGATTATGCACTATAAAATAAGGAGGTCGAGTAGAGTGAACTATATGCTATAATGACTATATTGTTGCTTATGTAGTTGCTTATAAAAAGGAAAAGTCAGTACTATTTAAGGAGGGTAAGTGCCTTTATATAGGCTTTTAGTTACATTCTAGAACCTTCCATCCGCTTACGTAATGCTTACATAATGCTGACAAATACACTATAGATTAGTAAGTAAGGCTCTGTAATCAGATCTTTCTAGAGGCTTCCAGTGTATTCCAGTACATTCTAGCACCTTCTAGCATCTTTTAGGTAGTAAACTCATTACTATACGTCAGCGTTAGCCACATTAGCGCTTACCACCGTACGTCAGCGCTCGCCACCATACGTTAGCACTTGCTACTGCTATTATAAGCTCTGTATAGAGCTGTTGCTATAGGTAAGTGCTCTCTAGCTATAATAGCTTATAGTAGGCTTTACAGAGCACTAATACAGGTATATTTGAACACCCTCTCTATGTCTATTAGTATTCTAAACCCTTTCTATTGTCTTTATAAGTTTAAGCTTTAATAAGGCTTTTTAAAATTTAATAGAGCTAAGAAGTACTAGTATTTAGTGGGTGTAAGGGCTTTTGTAAGCCTATTAGCTAGCATATCTTTTATAAGTATGAAAGTTATAATAATATTGCTTTTTATAATGCTTTTTCTAATATTTTAATACTTTAGAAAGGTATACTTAGTATAGTTGTAATGTTTAGAGTTGTAAGCAGTATTTATAGCCCTTTTGTTATTTCTTTTTATAAAAGTAAGGCCCTAAATTGGGTGTTTTATTTTACTACATAGCCTTTATAGCTATAAAGCTTCTCTATTACCTTTTATAAGCTTTAAAAATTCAGCTTTTAAAGTAGAATAAGTAATAATTAAAGCTTATTTTAACTTCTAACTTATAAGGCCTTTACTTACTATAAATAGATAATTATAAGTAAATTAAATAATTATTTTATAGCTTGCAAAATTGCTATTAAAGTAGCTTTTAGAGGCTATATTTGTAATAAAACTATAGTAAATAGTAAGGACTAGGGTATATAGATAGTTAAGGAGCTTTTTGGTAGCTTTTAAGTATACTATAGTGGGGCTTTATAGCTTCTGAGAAAGCTATTATACACTAAAGGCTATGTTAGGCCTTATTTAAGTTATAGTATATATAATAGTACTTATTAACTATTAATAAAGCTATTTTTTAATATTGTTTAAGGATTTCGAGGTAATTCCAGTCCTATAATCCCTAAAGAAAGGAGTATATTAGGCTTATTAATATTAAGTATAAAGTATTAGACTACCTTTATAATATAAGCCATTTAGTAAATCTAAAAGAGCTTTTTAAGCTTATTTTACTTAATTTAAACGCTAAGGAAGAATTGGCTAAACTTAGGTTTTTTATATTATAAGCTTTAGCTAATTCAAGCTTTAAAGCATTAATCTTTTATATAAAAAGCTTTATAAGAAAGTAGTTATTAATATAGCTAATAATAAAGATTTTATTTTTACTATTATAGTAAGTAGTTAAATTAAAAGTTAAAAGCTTAAAGCTTAAGCTTTTAACTAAATGTATTTACTTTCTATTGCTAAAAATAAAGGGCTTGTTTAAAGCTATAGAGTGATTTTTTTAATAGTATAACTTAGTTTTTAACTAAGTTCTAATTATATTATTTAAAAAGGTTTTTAATAGTAGTATTGCTAAAGTTATATTTATATAGGCTTTTTAAAGGCTTTATATAAATGTTATAATTAACGTTAATATTTAAAAAAGCTTTTATAAAGTTAATTTACTTAACTTTTAGGTTTTTAATAGCTGTTATAACTAGTAAGACTTGCTAAGTAAATAATATAATTGTAGTAATATAGGTTTTTAAAAAGTTAATTTTAAGAATTTGTTAAAAGCTTCTAATTATTAGCTAAGCCTTATATTTTATAATTTAGCTTTTAAATTATTTTTTTAGCTTTATAAACTTATTAGTTTATAATTAAGGTTTTAAAAGCTATTAAGCAGTTAATGAAATAAAAGGTTTTAGTAGTTAATAGCTATTGTAATTCCTTAAAGGAAGCTTTTAACTATTAATTCTTCTATAAATACTTTAAAGCTTGTTTAAAAGTTATAAACTTTAAAGATTTAAAGGTTTTATTCAACTTTAGAATAAAGTATATTATATTTTTAACTTTAATAGCTAAATAGCTTACTAAATTAATAATATTTATAAAGTCTTTATTATTAAACTATTAATATTTTTCCTTTTATAATTCAAAGGCTTAAGGAAATAGTATTTTAATTATAGACTTATAAACTTATTAGGGAGGTTTTAAAAATATAAGTAGGTTTAAAGGCTGTTTAGTGTTTTTAATATTGATTTTATTAGCATTAAGGAGTTATAATATATTTATAAGGTTTGTAAGACTTTAAAGCTGGGTAAATATGTTTTTATATAGTTTAATAAAGTTAGTTTGGATTATTTGTTAATGCTTTAGTTATATAAAGTAGGTTTGGTAGCTTAGTACTGCTAAAAGCTTTTTATTTATTCTTTTAAGCACTAATTTCTTAGTAGTAACTTGTTTTTTAAATAATATAAGTACTATATAGTTAATATTTATAACTTTATAGTTTTAAAAGTTAGAAGTATATAGTACTTATAAAAGTACTAACCTTTTAAAGAATAGCTAGTATAGCGTTAGTTCTTTAGTAGAATTAGCTATTTTATTAATAAGTTTAATTGTAAAGCTTATAATATAGCCTTATAAGCTAAGTAAAAGCTTTAAAGTAAATATTATAGCTTATAACTATTTAAAAGTTACTTTAATAAAGCAGTGAAGTAAATTATTTTAATTATAAGTATAAAAACTTAATTTACTAAAGCTTATACCTTTTTTAAATAAAAAAGATAAAAGCTTTTTAATTTCTTTTTTACCATTATAGTAAAAGTAAGCTAAGTAGCGCTTATAAATATTATAAAAGGCTTTAATTAGGGCTTTAGCCTTTATAACTACTTTATTTTTTATTTTAAATAGTTAAAGTATTTGAAAGCACGTTTTTTAATTTACTAATAATAGGCTATAAGGCTTGTTATTAAGCAATATAAGGCAGATTGTAAAGATATCCCTCTTTATTTATTTTAAAGTATATAATGGGTTTGTTATAAGCTTTTTAGAAAGTTTGTAAAGTATTTTAGCTATATTATAGCTTTTATATACTAAATATTTAAAATAGACCTTTTAAAAGTTAAGTATATTTTTAAAAATTAAAGCTATTTTCTTTAATAAGTTAAAGCTTATATGCTTTAAGCGTATGTACTAGAGTTAAGCTATTTTAATTAGTGCTTTAGAGGGTATTTTAAAGGCTATAGTAAGCTTAACTACTTTTATAGCTATAAGAGTATTTTCTTTTTTAAAGTTTAATTTTAAAAGTTTTAAGTTACTAGTAGTAGTAATCCCCTTTATAATTTTAAGGGTTTTTAAATAGTAATACTAAATAGTATTATAAGCTAGTAGTTAAGGGCTTAGTTTAGCAGTTTTATTACCTTTAATAGTAAAAAAGAAGCTATTTTTTTGAAAGTTTAAAAGGGCTATTACTTTTTAAAAGGCTATATATAACTTTTTTTTTAAAAGAGTATAGCTAAAAGTATAGAGCTTATATTTACTAATAATTTTAAGCGGGAAGCTTGGAATATAAAGGGTATTAGTAAGGGAAATAAAGTTATATTGTGTTATATTTTCTTTACACTTAGTAAAAAAATTAAATATAATAGTACTGATACTTTATAATTATGTAAAGCTACCTTTAATACGTATAACGCTAAAGGTTGTAAGCCTTTTTAGCTTTATAAATAGGGTTTTATTATTGTAAATATATATTATAAACCTTATATTAAATAGTTATTAAGCGTTATTTAAAGTAGCAAAATAGTTTAATTTAATTGTATATTCCTTTATTAGCTTTTTAAGCTTTAAGTTATTATATTCTTTAATAGCTTCATTATTAAATATAGTATTAATTTTAAAGTTATAACTTATATTAAAAGTATTATTATTAATAATTCTTTTAAATTTAATATCTTTATAAGGCTTTGTAATATTAAAAGATTCTTCTTTTGCACTTTCTTTTTCTAGTTTTTTATTCTTCCTTTGTTTTTTAAGCTTTTTAAGGTCTTTTTAGCATTGTATTTAATATTTTTGCTTTGTTTTAGCCTTTTATAAGCTTTCTTATAGTTAGCTTAAAGTATTAAGAGCTATTAGGAAGTAAAAGAAGATAAAGTTTTAGTTTTTGCAAGTAGATTTTCTTAAAAATATATTAAGTTAAGCTTTAAAGCCTTACATTTTGTATTATAAAGCCATCTTTCCTATTGTAATAGGCCTTTACAGCGCTTTGCTTATTAAAAAAAGTAGCTTTTTAAAATGTTAAAATAGTAGTTAATTTAATTAATTTCCTTTATTTTAATACTTAAGCTTTAAAGCTAGCTTACTATAATATTAAATTTAGCATTGAAATCTACTATAGTAATATTGTTGTTAAACTAAAGGCTGTAGAAGTCTTAGTATAACTCTTTTTATAAAATGGGCTATATTAAAGTATATTGTAATTTTAGGCGTTTATAGGCTATAGTAAGGTTGATCTTAAAGGCTATAGTACTTATAAGCCCTTCTTTTAAAGTATTTCAAAGGGTTAATAATAGGGTTGCCTTTTATAAATTAGAAAGTTGTGTAGTAATTAAGTTAGGGTATTTTAAGAATTTGGGATTTGTAGGGCTTTAAATTAAATTGAAATAGCTTAGAACTATTGTTAGTAGTTCTTTAAGCTTAAAAGGTACTATTTTTTAACGAGGTTGAGAGATTGTTTAGTGAGCTCTTTGATTGTAAAGCTACTAAAATTATTCCTTATAAGTATTGAGGAAGGCTCTATTATAGAAGCTTATATTGGAAGTGTAGCTAATAGTAAGTTACTTAGTATTAAAGTATAACTATGCTAAGGCCTTATAGTAGCTCCCTATATAAGGTATTGACTTGCTAGGAATCTACTGAAGGATAGGAGTAGTAGTTGCTCTAGTAACAGATTCCTTAAGTGCAAGTAGGTTAGCTACTATAGTAGTGCATAAGGCTATTCCTAGATTGTTAACAAGCTTCTATAGTACCTTTTCGAACTGATAATAGGTTTAAGGACACGTAATCCAAAGCTTATAGAAGACTATAAAATATTAGGCTTACCTAGACCTTTAGAACTCACTAAAATGCCTTTATAAACTTATATTAAGGTCCGTACATTCTTGTAATTAGATTTCTTTTCCTTCTTTTTAAAAGTAAGAGAATTATAAGTATATTAGTTATTACAGTTAGTTACCACTCCTTTATATTATTCTTTTATTATAATATAACTCTTTTTAATCCTTTATAGTGCTTACAGTTAGCTCTAAGACCCTTAACGATTGGAATAGCTCTTATAGTTTTCGTAAGGTAAATTATACGGCCTAGTTCCCTATAGTCTTAGTGTAGGTATAACTCTAGGAAGTTCCTATTAAGTTACTAGTCTTTTTATTTCCTTTAATAGCCTATTTAACTTACTATTATACGCAAGGCTATAAGTTTATCAACTTACCTTACACTACGTGCTTCTACCACGTATAGTTATAGTACTTGAGCTACTATAGCTCCTTTATATAGGTACTACATTTAAGCTTACTAGGAACATACGTAGTTTAATAAGTTATAAGCCCAGAGTTAAGCTTGTATTCTCTGAAACTTAAACAACTTGGCCTTTACTAACTAGCCTTTTATTTACCTTTATAATTGGCTTACTAACTAGCCTAACGACGTTATTTACTATTATTAAACTATATATATTCCTGATAGGCTTAGATATAGTACTTACATAGGAGAGCTATAGTAGCTTAGGTATTGTAGCTATACATAGCAGAAGTATATAGTGTAAGGTAAGTTAATAAACTTATAGCTTTGCGTACAATAGTAAGCTAAATGGGCTATTAAGGGAAGCAAGAAGACTAACAACTTAATAAGAACTTCCTGGAATTACACTTACACTAAGACTGTAAGAAACTAAGCCCTATAGTCTACCTTACTAAGATTATAGGAGCTGTTCTAATCGTTAAGAGTCTTACAGCTAACTATAGGCACTATAAAGAACTAAAAGGAGTTATATTATAATAAAAGAATAATATAAAAGAGTAGTAATTAATTGTAATAATTAATATACTTATAGTTCTCTTACTTGCTTTTAAAAGAAAAAAAAGAAATTTAACTATAAAAATGTACAGACCTTAATATAAGTCTATAAAGGCATTCTAGTAAGTTTTAGAGGTTTAAGTAAGCTTAATATTTTATAGTCTTTTGTAAGCTTTAGATTATATATTCCTAAACCTATTATCAATTTAAGAAGGTATTATAGAAGCTTATTAACAATTTGGAAATAGCTTTATACACTACTATAGCAGCTAACCTACCTACACTTAGGGAGTTTATTGCTAAAGCAATTACTATCCTTATTCTTCAATAAATTCCTAATAAGTTAGTGCCTTATACAAGGAGCTACTACAAGGTCTTAGTATAGCTATACTTTAACACCCCCTCTATAGCTGTACTGGGTGCCTTAGTTTAATACCATACCCCTCTCTATAAAGTAAAGAGCTTTGAAAGGTATAGTAGTTTTAAGAACTTTTTAAACTTAGTATAAGGAAGGGCTTTAGTAAGCCCATTAGCTAGTATATTTTTTATAAGTATATAGTTTATAGTAATGTTATTAACTATAATACTTTTTCATAAACTTTAAAAACGTAGCAATATATACTTAGTATAACTATTATACTTAGAGTTGTAAGTACTATTGATAGCGCTTTAGTTATTACTTTTTAATACTATTAGACTTTAAAAAGGGCAGTTAATTTCAATAAACAACCTTTTAAGCTATAAAGCTTCCTTATTAGCTTCAATTAATGTAATATACTTAGTTTCCTAAGTTAAAAAGGCTACTATATTATCTTTCTTCAACTTTTAACTTACAAGGCCTTAGCTAACCGTAAATAAGTAACTATACATAAACTAAGCTATAGCTTTACAACTAGCCTAATTACTATTAAAGTAGCTTTTAAGCATTATACTCTTATTAGAACTGTACTAAATAGCAAGGTTATGAGCGCTGTATAAGTAACTTAATAGCTTTTCAGCTACTTTAAGATAGCTTATAGTTAGCTTTTATAGTTGCTAGGAAAGCTAACTTATACTAAAGGCTATATAAAGCTTAATTTGGGTAGTAGCATACCTAATAGTGCTAATAAAGCTTTAATAAAGCTTTTTCTTAATGTTATTAAGGGCTTGGCTAGGCGAGTCTAGCTTAATAAAGCTTAAAGAGATTGGGATTTTAAGCTTATTATGATTAAGCCCAAAGTACTAAACTACTAATATAAGCTTGTTAGTAAATTTAAAGTAGTCTTTTCTCCTTATTATGGAAAATCTTAATACTTAAAAAAAACTAGGCTAAGCTAAAGTCTTTAATATTATAGACCTTAGTAAGTTATAGCTTTAAAGTATTAATTTTATAAATAGAGGGCCTAATTAGCAAGTAGTTGTTAATATAGCTAATAATAAAGATTTAAAGCTCCTTATTATAGTAAGTAGCTATATTAAAAGCTAAAGGTTTATAACTTAAGCTTTTTAATAGGGTTATAAGCTTTTATTACTATAAGTAAAGTACTTACTTAAGTTTGTATAAGGACTTTTTAAATAGTATAATTTAATTTTAAGTAAGGTTCTAGCCTAATTACTTTAGAAAATCCTAAGCTATTTAATTATTAAAATTGTATTTATATAAGCCCTTAAAGAGCTTTATATATATATTAACATTAGTTTCAAAGTTTAGAAAAGCCCTTATAAAGTTAACTTGCTTTATCTTTAAGTTTAATATAGCTGTAATAGCTAATATAACCTACTAAGTAAGTAGTGTTAACGTAGCTGCAAAAGTCTTTATAAAGTTAGTTTTAAAACTTATTAGAAGCTTTTTATTATAAGCTTAGCTTTAAACTTAACAACTGAGCTTTTAAAGTTCTTTTTAGCTTAGTAAACTTAACGGCTAGTTATAAGGGTCTTTGGGGCTTTAGAGTAGTTAATAAAGTAGAAAGTCTTCATTTTTAGTAACTACTCTAGCTCTTTAAAGGAGGCTTTAAGCCATTAAGCCTTCTATAAGTGTTTAAAAACTTACTTAAAGGTAGTAGGCTTGTTAAACTTAAACTTAGCCCTTTTAACCTTATAGTAAAATAAATTCAATAATTTTAATAACTAGGTAAGTTATTAGCTTACTAGTATTTATAAAGTTAAAAACTTTATACTTTTTACATTAAGCTTAAGTAATTTAAGGAAGGAGTATTAAGTGTATAGCTTAGGTTTAGGGGCTGAAGCTATCTTAAGGGCTAATTTACGAGCTAACCTAGTAGCTAAGGCTAGTTTAAGGGCTAGCTTAAAGGCTAACTTAAAGTCTTCATCATTAATGTTAAGGAGTTATAATGAGTTTGTAAACCTTATAAAGCTTTAAAAGTAAGTTGTAGGGTTTTTGTATAGCTTAATAAAGCTAGTTTAAACTACTTTTTGCTACCCTAACTATACTAAGTAGGTCTAGTAATCTAATTTAACAAGTAGTCTTTCTTTTACACCCTTAAGCGCTAGCTTTTCTACTATAACTTAGCGTTTAGAGGGGACTAATACTATATACTTAATGTTAATAAACTTATAGTTTTTAAGGCTAGGTATATATAGTATGTAAGAGAGTATTTGTAAGAAGGGTTAGTAGCCAGGGTGACAAGAGTAATGCACAATGGTCGCGAGGTCGAAGATGGGCAGGTATGATGCATTGGCAACACTGATCTCTGGCTCTCTCTAACTCTACGGGCGCGCGGCCTCCTCTTTATGCTCCAAGCCCGTGCTCTCAGCCCCACACGAGCTACACAGCCTGCCACAGTTCCACTGGCACAACCCACTGTGACACTAATGATGAAATTGACAACTAGTTATAGACTTAGTTTTATTACAAACTAAGTTATAGACTAAGTGCTTACTCTGCAACTGAGAATAAATATACTAACTATTATAAAGAAAGCTTTACACTCTAGTGTAACTAGTAGATAAATGAAATTAATATTAATATAATTAACCTTTTTAACTTACTTTAATTTGCATCCCTAAGCTTACTTTAACATACCTTAACCCTATTATCTACTCATTTAATGCTTTATTTTAATAACTTTTAATAAATAGTAAGCAATATAATTATAATAAAAATATTATAATTATAATAAAAATATTAAAATTATAATAAAAATATTATAATTATAATAAAAATATTATAATTATAAAATAAAAAAGGAGTAAGTTATTAGAAGAAAAAGGGTAAAAGAATGTAATTGAAAAGTAAATAGTAATAATTCACTAATGTAATAACTAACTAATAACCTTATTATATAATAAGAATAGTTAATAAAAATCTAATATATGGACTATATATTAGAGGCCTAGGTTACTGTTAACTTCTTGTTAGCTTAAGGAGGCCCTAACTACTAGGCTGTTGCAAGAGCATAGCATTCTATTATTTAATTTATAAAGATAGCATAACTATTACCTAACTCAAGTAGGGTAGTTTTAGCGTTTTAGCTGCTCTTGTACTCTTCCTTTAAAAAGGGGTCTTTTAAGCTCCTAATTAGTTAGAAAGTTAGAAATTAATATTATTCCCTCTTTTTCTTTTATTATAAGATCCTTCCTTTAAAGCTTAATTAAGTTTTATTTACATTACATACCCTTTCTACTTTAGTACACTTACCTATCTAATACCTAATATCTTAATACGTTAATCTTTCTCCTTATAGGGCTTTAAACTATTAAGAGCACTATAGTATAAATTCATTTTACTTTTAAATAGCTTAAGTAGAACTCTCCTTTTGTAATGTAAATTCTTTTAAATATTTAAGCTTACCTTAAGAAAAGTTAAGCTTTATCTTTTACTTTATATATCCTAAACTTTAATATAATAGCGCTAGCTTGCTTTCTAAGCTATAAAAACGTTATGTAAAAAGATTTTTAATAAAAATTTAAATAATTCCTTAATAAAGACTATTAGTTTAAATATAAATTTAAGGTAGCTTGCTATAAAAAGATATTAAAGAAGAAGTAAGCTAAGCTAAAAGCACTTTAGTGAAAAGTTGGAATATTGTAATTACCTACTCTTTTTTCTTTAACTTAAATTACCTTACTTACACTACTATTACTACTTTTTATTTAACCTTTTAACATCTTACTTTTGCTTACTTTATATATGTTAAAGTATAGCTATACTAAGGCTTTATAGTAGCTCCTTGTGTAAGGCATTAACTTACTAGGAATCCACTAAAGGATAAGAGTAGTAGTTGCTTTAGTAATAAACCCCTTAAGTACAAGTAGGTTAGCTACTACAGTAGTATATAAGGCTATTTGTTATGACCCCAAGTCGTGACCTGCACAAAGCAGGTACTAGGGTTAGGGTCGGGTATAAGGGTGTACTTACGAAGCGTACAACAATGGATAGAGTAACAAAGGTTGTATAGCTGTAACTAATACAATTGCTAAGAGATACTTTGATAATTACTGAAGTGTCCTAAAAACCCTTCAGCCTACTTGCTTATATAGAAATGCTTCCTTGCGTCCTGTTGTTCTGAATACCGGAACTGCGGGAGCAATCCCTTAATCCCGTTCTACAAGACACCAGGATTAAGCTGACTGGTTAATGCTCTGCCCTATCTTGTTCGTCCTACAGTCCCAATATATAAGATGCTGGGACAACCCTAATTGGTCCGCCCGCCCAGGAGGGTCCCACTGGTCCTATCTAGGAGGCTGCCTAAGGCTATACTTTGCTACCAATTAAAACTGTAATATAATACCCCTCTTTTAAAGGCTTCATCCTAAACACTTAGTGCTTATATTCCTAACTAGAAATGTACTAGCGCAAAACTTTCTTTGCTTAATAAATCTTCCCCTTATATAAGCTTTATATATTTTTAATAATAAACTGCGTAAAGAAAACTTATAATTAGCGCTCTACGTATTAACTGCTTTTAAAAAACCACTTTATTACTTATTTTCGGATTTATAGAATCCCTATACTTATATCCTATTCCAACTATTTCTACAAAGGGCAAGTATACCTTCTTTTTAATAACTCGTTGCAATATAACAAATATATAACCTACAAAGTCTCTTATAACGCTTTAAATTTTAGGTTTTTTTGTTCGTTTCCTTTTTATTTGCTTATTTATTTTACTTTTAACTTTTTTAATTTTTAAAAACATTAAAAAGGAAAAAGCTTTTAAAGCTAAAAAGGATAAGCTTATAAATTGTCTAATATTTATTTATTATTAATAGTAAATTTTTTATTTTTTAAAAAAAATAACTTTTTTAGTATAATATTTAAATAATAAATAATAAGGGTAACTTTATATTTAAGGACCCCTCTTTTAATAAATCCTTATTAATTTGTAAAAATGTAAAAGCTTTTGCCCTTATTTCTTTTAATTAGTTTTTACTTAGCTTTTAATTACTAGTTAATTTAAGTTCTTTTAATAAAATTGTTAAACTTTTTTTAAGTAATTTGTTAAATATTTAACTAATTCTTATAAGTTTTTTTTATATTTGTAATTTAACTATTTAACTAAATATTAAACTTTTTTTCCTATTTTTCATAAGTTTAATACTTTTTTAATATTATATTCTTCTTTAATTAACTTGATTTTTATAAAAATATTTAATTGTATATTTTATAATGCTAATTTTTAAAAAAAAATATAAAATATATTTAATTATAGCTTTATTAACTTTAATAATTTTAATATATAATTTAAAATAATAACCTTTTATTTTATTTTAAATAATTCTAATTTTTTAAAATTAAATTTTTCGCTTAATTGTTTTATTTTAAAAAATTTTCATATAAAGTAAACCTTATTTCCCCTTTTAAAAGTTAGTCTTTTTAACCTTTTTATATTATAATACTATTTTATTTTTATTTATATAAAAATTAGCTTATCCTTAAGCATATTATAAAGTAAATATAATTTATTTATTTATATTACTACTTATAGCACTATATTTTGCAATTTTTGCTATATTTTAGCTTTAAAACTATAGTTTACAAAGAATAATAAAACTTTTATAATCTTTATTTTAAAGCTATTATACGCAAGTTGCGCTATTAATAATTATTTAACCTAATTATTTTGCTTTTTATTAATAAACACTTTTAAATAAGCTTTAACAATTTAGTTTATTTGTTTAGTTTGTCTATTTATTTATAAATAGTAAATAATAGAAAGTTTATAGTTAATTTTTGCTTATTTAATAAGTACTTGTTAAAATTTTAATATAAATGTTATTTTTTATTTATAATAATTTTATTTAGCTAAATATAATTAGCTACTATTATTTGTATAAATACGTAAGCTAATTATTTAAATAACATACTTTTATAATATAAAAAAAAGTACATATATTTCGTAAGTTTATTAACGATTACAAATATACTATTATATTTAACTTTTAACGTTAAATCCTTAAATAATAGTAGCTTAATTACTATATTTATTATTACAAATCCCTATGCTCGTCTAGCTATTAGGAAAGGTTTTAAAAGCTTATAAGGTTTGTAATATAATAACTTTATCTTCTAGCAAATTTTGCACGCAATAATTATTTAAATAACTACTTGTTTAGCTTCTAATATGCTAAATTACTTTTTAATTTTAGTTATTATTTATATAACTTTCCAATATCCTTTTATTAATAAACTATAAACCTTCCAAACTAACTTATTCTATAGCAATTTTAATACTTAAAGCTTCCTATTCTAAGAGATTATTCTACCTTTTTTAAAACTACTTTATTTATATAGTTTAGCTTTTTATTAAGCTATAATAATCTTTTTTTTCTATTATTTAAAAGGCTTTGTACATATTATTAGGTTAATATTAAAATATTCTTTAATAAAGTATTTTAAAGTACTATTTAATTTTGCTTTAAACAAAGCTATAAACTAAGGGTTTTTTTGTCTTTTCTAATCCGCTCTCCTACTTAATGCATCCGCTTTTACATTCTTTAAGCTTTTAATATAGTTAATTTTAAAGTTAAACAATAATAAAAACTCTACTTATTTTGTTTATTAAGGGCTTAAATTTCTAAATATTGCAAAATATGTAAAATTTTTATAATTAATATATACTTGTATTAGGTGCATAGTACTACTTAACTACAGCTTCCATTCTTTAAAAGCCTAAATAATCGCTATTAATTCCTTATTATAAATAGAATATCTAAATTCTAATCCTTTCAATATATGCAAAAAGAACGCTACTAACTATAGCCGTCTTTTATTATCTTGCTAATTAAATTAACTTCTAATTACCCAATTTAAAGCATTTATTTTTATTTC
Organism: Lasiosphaeriaceae sp. G1095; assembly: GCA_027569635.1. Classification (NCBI taxonomy): domain Eukaryota; kingdom Fungi; phylum Ascomycota; class Sordariomycetes; order Sordariales; family Lasiosphaeriaceae; species Lasiosphaeriaceae sp. G1095. Next base: position 57,086 of record JAPDFK010000225.1, on the reverse strand, counting down.
GAAAAGCTTATATAAGTTTAGAATTCTTATTATAGGCTTTTTAAATATACGCTTTTTAATTTCTATAAATACTTTCTTATAATCTTTTAATTATATAAACTTTTTATTTTTTTATAATAATTTATACAATAATTTAGCAATATCACTAAATTTAATAATATACTATTAGTAAAAATTAATGTAAACTATAAAACTTTTAATTTTAATTATTATTATAAGCACTAGCTAATTAATTATTATTTATAATTTTTTTTTTATATTCGAATTTTTCTAACTAAAATTGTAAATTCTAAAAAGTCTACTAATTTTTAATAAAATATACTCTTTTTTAAGTTAACTAATAGCTACGCTTTTTTAAAAATGCTAAATATTACGTACAAATATTATTAATAATCTTTTTTAATAATTAAAAAAATTAAAATGTTATTTATATAAGCTATTACAAATTTGCTAAAATAGTTTTGTAATTCGTAATTTATTTGTATTTAAAAAAACGCTAGTATATTAGTTAAACCTAAAAGCATAATTCTAAATTCGTAATGCCTAAGTAGCGTACAAAAAGCTATTTTTTACTTTTTGTTTAACTTTATTTGAATTTATAAGAATATTAAAGTAAAGTTTAATTAAAAAAAGATTATTACTTGCTTAAACTAATCCTTTATTTTTTAAATAAAAAGTAGTAAATAGCAATTTTTTATTATATTGCTATTTAAACTTTAATAGTTAAAAACTAAACAATATTTTTTTATTACACTTTTATTTTTTTTAAGGATGAAAAGTATAAGTGTACTATATAGTAAATAAAATGTTATAATGTATTTTAATATTAAGCGCTTATTAAAGTACTTTTAAAGTGCTTTTCGTTACGCTTCATTAACTTAGTAAATAGGATAGTAGCAAAGTTTTACTTTTTCTATTAGTAAAATATTATAATTTTATAGTCTATATACTAATAAACTACTATTTACTATTTTTTTAAAAATATTATACTTGTAGAACTTTAATAGTATTTTTCTTACAAATTAGCTTTCTTTATATTTAAAAAGCTTTTTAAATTCTTTTTTTATTAGTTACGTTTATATTATATATAGTACTACTTTTACTAAAAGTTATTAAAAAGGAACCTTTATAATCCTTTCCTTTTTAATTAAACTTTAATTTAATTGTCCGTTTAACAAAGTCTTCTACTTAATGCAATTGTTAAACTAATTAATATCTAAATTAAAAGTTTATAGCTAAAGCTTTTCTAAAATTGCCTACTTCCTTCTAAAGTTTATAACGTTAAATACTAAGTTATATATTTTACTTACAATTTTAACCTCTAACAATAATGTTTTTCTAATTATTTTACTACTATTATAATCCAATATTGTCCTATTAACTATTATTATTTTATAAGAATTTTTTTTTTTTTTAAAATATTTTCTACCTATTAACAATTTTAAACAATATAAACGTTATTATTACTTTAAAGTCTACTATTATAATAAACGTAGCGTTTTTTTATAATACTAAATTATTAACTTTTTTCTTCTATTATTTATAAAAACTTTAAAAATATTAACGTAAAGCTTTACTAGCTATTCTCTAACTAGGTTGCCTCCTTGTTTTCCAAATAGTAGAATTTTCCTTTATTTTTGCATCCTTTTTCTAAAAAACGCAATACAAGGGGGTATAATGTATATATAGGCGTAGTTTTTTTAAATTCTAGCTATTAGCTAATTAATATATTTATTGATTTTACAAACACTAATAATTCTAAGGGCTTTCCTAAAAGTAGTTATACTATATTAAAAACTTAATTAATTATAATTTAAAGATTTTCATTTTGTTTTAGAGTAAGTTCTAAGCTAAGGGCTTAGTAATACGTTAACTAGCTAGCTTACTCCTCCTTTTTCCGCGTTAGTCTATTTTATACGTTAATTACTATTTAAACGTAGTTTAACCTATATTAAGTATAAAATTTTTAGTATTTATACTTTTTGCATTATATTATTATATAATCTTTTAGCTTACGTTTTTTAAAGTATATAGTAAGAAAATATTAATAGTTTCAAAAAACCCTTCTAATACTTTAAACTACTTTAAACATTTTTTTATTTAAATTACCTACAATTATTTGTACTAACTAGAGCATTCTTACCTCCTATTATTTTTTAAGAAATAGTTTTTTTCATAGTTTCTTTACAAAGTATTTTAAATATATAGTGTATATATAATAGTACTACACTACTTTATTATAGCAGGGATATAATAAATATAACTATAGTACATTTCCTATTATTTATTTGTACTATAGTCCTATAACTACTAATATAAACTTTTCTAATTTATTAAAGTTTATTAATTATAAGCTTAACTATTATTTTAAAAACAATATTACGTTTACAAATTGTTTATTTAAATTATAATTATTTAGAAAACTAAATAACTTTATTAACAAGTTTTGTTCATTTTACTAAAAGTACTTAAAATTAACTTTTTATAATTGCTTTTTAAGTTTGCTTATAGTTTTTTCTTTTTAAGCAAATTCTTATAAGTTATACTAATTATACTTTTCTAAAGTAATCAAATTATTTATAAGTTCGTTATAATTAACTATATTAACCTCCTTAGCTACATCCTCAGTTTTTCCAACCTTAGCTGTTTTTATTAAAACTGAGGCCTAATTTTCCAATAAGGAAACTTAGCTTTTCAGCAGGGCTAATCTTAAGCGTGCTCAACTAAGCACTTACCTTCTATATATACAATTTTTATATTTTACATTGGTTAAATTGCTAGCGCTTTGGTTTTGCTTTATAAAAAAAACGTTTTTGTTTAATATTACTTTTTAATTAAATTTCGCTATATTAGTGCAATTCCTAACGAAATGTTCTTTTTTGCTATAATAATAGCAATTAACGTTTTTTTTATTATATTTTAATTATTACTTATTTATAGTATTTATATTTATAAGTTTTACGTAAATACTATATAATATACTTTGCTAAATATAACATTATCCTTTGTTCAAATAAATATAATAAAGCTTATATTCGCCTTTTTTTTCCAATTCCCTTTAGTAAAGTTTATTATTTACTTATATTATTTACTTAATAATTTTGTTAAATATAACTTTTTTAAAAATTATAATAAAAGCGTTTTTAACTTTACTTTTAAGCTTTTTATAAAATATAAAAACTAAAGTATTATTGCTCTACTTTATATTAATTATTTTCTTATAAAATATAAAAATATACACGCTTACTATTCTTTTTTATTTTAAAATATTAAAATGCTTTTAATTACGTTTAAACTTATTAACTTCTCTAAAAACTTTTAAAATTTCTTTTTTAAAGTTGTTAAAACATTTATAAACTAATATTATAAAATCTTCCTAGTTTATAATGCTATTTTCTATATAATCCCTTTTAATAAGTTTAAATTATATTTAAACTTTTCTTTCTAATTTTAAAATTACAAAAGCAACTTTATTATAAGTTTGCAAAAACTTTTTTAAATAGTAGGCAAAGTACAATTTGTACGCAATAATAAAGCTTTAAAATTTCTTTTTATTACTTCTAAATTATACTAGTTAATTAAGTTTTATTTTAAACTTATTAGTATTATACTATAATAATATATTTTGCTAAGCTCTAAGTATTATAAGCTTTTTTTTAAGCTAGGCAATTACCTCTCCTAAGTTTATTGCTTTAATAGGTAGGCCTATAGTTAACCCTATTATTAATATATTGTTTAATTAAAATTATACTAGCTAATTAGCTAACGAATTACTTTTTAAAAATAGCTTTAGAATTCTAATAGTATTTAGCGAAATAGCTAGAGTGTTTTATATTAATTATTCCTTACAAGCAACTTTTTAGAATTATTAATATATTACAACTTTAAGTTGTAACTTGCATAAAGCAAGTATTAGGGTTAAAGTTGGGTATAAGGGTATATTTATAAAATATATAATAATAAATAGAGTAATAAAGGTTATATAGCTATAAGCAATACAATTACTAAAAAATACTTTAATAATTGCTAAAGTGTTTTAAAAACCTTTTAACTTACTTGCTTATATAGAAATGCTTCCTTACGTCCCGTTGTCCCAAACACTGGAACCGTAAGAATAGTCCCTCAGTCCCATCCTACGAGATATTGGGACTAAGCCAACTAGTTAATGCTCCGCCCTATCTTATTTGTTCTACAGTTCCAACACATAGAATGCCAGGACAACCTTAATTAGTCCGCCCGCCCAGAAGGGTCCCACTGGTCCCACCTAGGAGGCTGCCTAAGGCTACACTCTGCTGCTAATCAGAACTGTGACACTATTCTCAAATTATTAACAAGCTTCTATAGTACCTTTTTAAACTAATAATAGGTTTAGGGATATGTAATCTAAGGCCTACAGAAAACTATAGAATACTAAGCTTACCTAGACCTTTAGAACTTACTAGAATGCTTTTATGGACTTATATTAAGGTTTGTCCATTCTTGTAGTTAGATTTCTTTTTCTTTTTTTTAAAAGCAAGTAAGAGAATTATAAGTACATTAATTACTACAGTTAGTTACCACTCTTTTATATTATTCTTTTATTATAATATAACTCCTTTTAGTCTTTTATAGTACTTATAATCAGTGCAAGTATAACTTTAGAAAGTTCTCATTGAGTTGCTAGGCTTTTTACTTCCTTTAGTAGCCCATTTAGCCTATTATTGTATGCAAGGCTATAGGTTTATTAACTTACTTTGCACTACGTGCTTCCGCTATATATAGTTATAATACCTAAGCTATTATAGCTCTCTTGTATAGGTATTGCATTTAAGCTTACTAAGAATATATGTAGTTTAATAAGTTATAAGCTTAGAGTTAAGCTTATATTCTCTAAAACCTAAACAACTTAGCCTTTACTAACTAGCTTTTTATTAACCTTTATAATCAGCTTACTAACTAGCCTAATAACATTATTTACTATATTAAATAACGATGGCAATAATAGTATAACTTCCATAACTCTGCTTTAAAGCTTATAAGTCCTTTAAGTTTTACATTATAGGACTTATAAAGCTAGATTAATAATTTAGTAGGGTAACTATAATAAGTAATTACTTTATTATAATAGTTTACTTAAAGGCTAGCACTAGTATACCTTTTATTAATTTTAATACTTATGCTTACCTTAAGCTTAGTACTTACTTAAGTATCTTTTTCGGTACCTCCTCTAGTACCCGTTTTAGTACTAACTTTAGCATTTACTAGCAATAACTTTAATAGTTTTATAGTTAAGGAACTAACTAAGCAGTCCTTAAACTTAGTAAAAAATAGTGCTTTTCAGGTTTTAAGAACTACTAATAGTTGTATTAAGCTATTTCGATCCAGTTTAGGGCTTTACAAATCTTTAAATTCCTTAATGACTTAGACTAAGTTAGTAATTAACTTTTTAATCCTTAGAAAGTAGCCTTTTTACTAACTTTCCAAAATATCTTTAGGGAAGATTTCTTAACTACTATTGCTTACAAAACCAACCCTGCTATAGCTTATAAGCAATTAAGGCTATAGTATGCTCCCACTTTACTAGTATTTTAAGAAGAGCTTTATAAGAAGTTTTATAGTTTTTAATTTAATAGTAGCACTATTATAGTAAATTTTAACACTAAGTTTAATATTATAATTAGTTAGCTTTATAGCTTAAAGGCTAAAATTGCTAAAATTGATTAAGTTAACTACTATTTTAACATTTTAAAAAGCTACTTTTTATAATAGGCTAAGCATTACAAAAGCTTATTATAGCAAAAGTAGTAATTATATACTATAAAAGGCATACTTATTTAGCTAAACCTTTTATATTTCTAAAAAAACTTACTAGTTAAAGCTTAAAATTTAACTTCCTTAATTTTATAATAGTACTTTAACCTTTAAGCTAACTTTAAAAAAGGCTAAAAGTAGGGCTTTAAAAAACTAAAAGACTTTAAGAAGCTTAAAGGTTTAAAGGAGTTTAAGGATTTTTAAGAGTTAGAGGACTTTTAGGAGTCTAAGAGGGTTAAGAGTATTAGAAAATAGAAGGGAAAGAGCTTAAGCAAAGGTAGCTAAGGTGCTGAAAAATCCTTTAATATTAAGCTTCTCAAGGAAATTATACAAAAAGCCTTTATAATAAGCTATAACCTTAAAACTAGTATAGTTTTTAACTTAACTATAAAAGAGGACTCTAAGGTTAAGGAGCCCTTAAAAGCCTTTACGCTTGAATTTATCAAATTTAACTACTTAGTTAAGCTTAATAAATCCTTATAGCTTTTCAATATAAGCTTTACAATATACATTTATAATTATAAAAGTATATTTTTAAATTTATAAAGGTTTATAAAGCTAAGTTTCATTAAAACTAATAGTAGTTTTATTTAATTATAAAGCATTAGGATAGTAAAAAAAAAATTCTTTATAGGGGCTGTAAAAGGTAAAGCTTAGTATAGCTTTATTAACCTTATTATAAGGTAGGGCAGGTATGCTTAATCAAGGTAGTTATAATGATGGTAACAAGTAGGGCAAGCAATGACTAACAAAGGTGTAAAACTTTAACCTAGCCCTTGCAATAAGAGGTAGGTAAGGGCTACTACTTATATACATAGTTAGAAGACTAAGCTCCCTTATAAAGGTGTAGTCATGTTATAGTATAGCTTCTTATAGCTTGCAAAGTAATGGGTGTACATAGGTAAAGGTGTAAGAGGGGTTGGTAGCCAGGGTGACAAGAGTGATGCACAATGGTCGTGAGGTCGATGATGGGCAGGTATGATGCATTGGCAACACTGATCTCTGGCTCTCTCTAACTCTACGAGCGCGCGGCCTCTTCTTTATGCTCCAAGCCCGTGCTCTCAGCCCCACACGAGCCACACAGCCCGCCACAGTTCCACTAGCGCAACCCGCCATGACAAAAGGGTGCGCATAAGTAAGTTAGGAGAGTGTATATGTTAAAGTACTCCTTCTTTACAACTATCCCCCCCTCTGTAGCTAACATCCTTATTAAGCTTTTTTATTTAGTTACCCTTATTCTTCTTTTAATAACAAAAGCTTTAGTAGCATAGCAATTAACGCGCTAATCTCCTAGCTAAAAGTTAATAGTTTAAATCCTTTTTAAAGCATTTTTACGTTTTAATTTATAGAAATAAGTTAAAATATAAAAATACTTTTTCTTTTTAATTAATTATCCTATTTCTAATGTTTTTATTTTACTTTCTTTTTATATTTTCCTAATAACTTGTGTACGTTAATTAAATATTTACGTAATTCCTAAATATTATACTTTATAAACTAACTTACCTATTTAACTAAAAACTTTCTTTCTTTTCTTACATCCTTATATTCTATAATATCTTCCACTTCCTACTCTTCCTCTTTATTTATAATTTCTAATAATAATAATGCTCTTTAGCCTTTAGTAACGTACTATTTTTTTAATAAAGAAATTGGAAAAACATTATATAATTAAGCATATTTAGCTAATAGTTAAACTTAGTACACTTAATTACTAATCCATTCTTCTACTTTAATTAGAATAAATCTTAATGCTAGCTTTTTCTTAACTTTAAATTAGAAATTTTAAATTAAAAAGCTTATAATTTTTCCTTTTTTAAATTTTACTAATATTATATATTATAATACTTTTTTTATAAGTTTATAGCTTTTTGCTAATAATAATATATTTATTCTTATAGTTAAGCAAGCTTATTTAGCTATTTATAAACCCTTTATACTTTTAATTATACAAAAGGTATATAATTTACTATTTAAAGGTAATAGCTATACAAAGCTTTAAATGAGCTTATACTAATAGTTGAATAAATATTATTATTATAAGCAAACTCAGCTTTTAGGAAAAGCAGTACCTATTAAGCCTCCTTATTAACAAAATATTTTAAATAATACTAAAAGCTTTAGTATATTTATTTTAACTAGCTATTAATTTATAAATAGTAAATAGTTAAAAACTTTTATTTAACTTAATAAGCTTTAAAAAACTTAGTTCAGAATTTGCTAATTAATAAAGAGTTTTAATTAAAAACTATATTTAATAATATATTAAAGTAACATTTTATGCATTTATAAAGTAATTACGCTAGCTTAGTAATAATAATAATAATAATAATAATAATAATAATAATAGTTATAATAAAAAATATAATTTTAATAAACTTATTAATAATTATTAAAGCTGTTACGATGCTGACCTTAAGTTTAAGTAAATAGATATATTATTAAACAAAGAGAGGGAAAGTTATTGAAGACTTTATTTACGTAGTTAAATACGTTGTGTTAACACCCTTGCCTGCTTTAGCGTTGCCTACCGCTTACTTGTACATTTTAGTATTATAACAATACCGTACCCCTAAAGTGTATTTAACTGCAAATAACTTTAAAATCCTCGTTTTAGGTGTATAAACTTAGTCCCGTTCTACAAAAGGCAAACGCCTATTTTCAAGGCAATTTAGTACTTACTTACTACGTTTTATTTATATTCCCTATAGCTACGTTCCGCTAGCTTATTGCGTATATAGCGGTAGCATATAGTCTATACGTTAGTTATTTATTGGCTATCCTTATTATGTAGTAGGGTTATTAGTTAGCCGTTACGCTAGCAAATTGTTACTATTTACTTTTTAATTGCATACCCCTCTACCTTTTTTCCTTTAATAATTTACTCCCTTCCTTACTTTATAATTATAATATTTTTATTATAATTATATTGCTTGCTATTTTATATTTGTATATACTAAATACCTTTCTAAAGCAACTAATCCCCTCGTTCGTTTTTTAAGTGAAAATGCTTTAAATTAGAGCTAATTGTACAGCGTATTATAATGTATGCATTATTTATCATTATACTTGAAATAAAGTTAGAGAGTGAAATGTACCCGTTTTGCTAGAGGATTTTGTATATTTTTACTATATTTATATTATATTAAAGTAATATAATTTAGATAGTACAACTCCTTTTTATATTAGTTATATAGTTAAGTTTATAGTTAAAATTAAATATAATTAGTATATTAAGTAAAAAGGTATATATAATTAAGTAAATTCTTTTATACTTTTATATTACTAGCTAATTATTTATTATTTATAAGTTTTTATAATTATATAAAGTAATATTGTTAAGCTTTACAAGTTTTTTAAATTTACTATTTACTTTTAAAATAAAGAGGATAATAATAAGGGCAATAAAGATTTTATATTTAATAAAGTTATTTATATTAAAATTGCTAAAAAAGCTAATATTTTATTTATTATTTTTATTAACATTAAGAAAGCTATATAAGCTTATTATAATTTAATTGCTAATAAAAAAGTAGCTAATAAATTAATAAGTTTGCATTTTGTATTTTTAATTTTATCCTTTATATATTGCTAATAAGTTATTAAAATACTAAAAAGCTAAATTGCTTATAATATTATAGTAAATAAGCGTTGCTAGCTTTATACTATAATATACGCTTATTCTAGCTTATATAGCAATGTTATTAATATAAAAAAGTAAAAGCAGTTACTAAAGCTTATTTTATTAGTAAATAACCTAGCATATAGTATTTAAGCTATAATTAAAAAGTCTTTTTATAATTAAGTTAAGGTAACTTTTTGCTACGCTTTTAAGAAGGAGGGTGTAGATAATTATTAGGCTACTATTTTATAATAAGAGATTAAGGTTGTTTTGTTAGTTATTTGAGTAAGTTGTAATTATTTATTTTTTCCTTTAGTTTTTGCTATTTGTTTTTTAAGTTAAAGTTAGCTTTATTTTTGTATGTTAGTTTAAATAAAAAGTATTTAATAGTTAATTTAAATAGCTAATTTTTTTATTAAAAACTTATTTTATTTTTATATTATAATTTTTTATTATTGTTTGTAATTTGCTATATTCCTAAGTACTTAATAACTAGCGTAATATATTACTTTTTTTCTGCTTTTAGTTTGTTATTTGCTTAATGCTCTTTTATTAATAAGTTTGTATTTTTTATACTTTTAAGCACTAATGCTTAAAAGTTGCTTTTAAAGCTAACTTTGCTTTTTTTTAGGGGTAGGGGGTTATTTAGGAGGCTATAGTAAAATAAACTAATTTAAAGGTTTAGGTTTGCTTAAGTATTTATAATAAAACTTTGTAATATTATTATTATATTTTTTAATATTTTTTATTAGTTTTTATATTATATAATAAAGGTAAAGCTATTTAATTTTATATTATAAAGTGCTATTTTTAGCTTAGGAATTAAGAATAGTATTAAAAAACTATTTTTAAGTTATTTCTTTATTGTTTAGGTTTGTAATTATAATACTTTCTACTTTTTTACTATATTCCTAATTAGCGGCCTTCTAATTTAGAAAGCTTAGTTCGTATAGTTTAATAAATAAAATATAAAAAATAAAGAATATTTTAAATGTAAAAGGTAATTTAAATACTATAATTTACTAATAAATTATTACTATTTTATAAAGGCTTTTTTATTTATTATTAAATTTAGCTATAAAGCAAGCGGTTTTAAAATATTATATATTAATTTAAACTAAATTGTTAAGTGAATATAAAATAGCTTTTAATTAATACCAATTTATAAAATATATTTATTACTTTTAAGCTTTAGTTATAAATACTTTAATTTAGTTTATTACTTGCTAAATTCTTTTTTTAATAGTATTAGCATTATTAAACTTTTATTATTATTAAGCTATTTATAAGGCAGTTAGGAGGTAGACTAGCTTTATTTTTATTATTAAGTTTTAATTATAATTTACAAAAAAAGGGAAGAGGCTAGTTATTTTTAAAATATAGTTATTCTTTGTAATTTTAATAATAAGTAGCTAATTTATTTAGTTATTTTAGTAAAATAAATAGTAAGTATATAAGTATTATTTAATAATAACGTTAACAATTTCTATTTAATTATTAATTTAAGGGTAAAATGATATTAATAGCTTTAATGTAATGCTTAAATATTAATTTAATTCTTTTTAAAATTTAAAAATAAATTAAATATTGTAGTTTAAAACTATGAATGTTAAAGTATTATAAAGTTAATAAACCTTTTAAATAAACATATTAGTTAATATAACTATTATTATATTAATAATAAATATAAAATATTTTATTTTTATTAGATAGTTAACTACTATTAAAAGGTATTTATAAATAATGCTATATTGCTAATAAGCTAGTAATAAGCTAATGTAATTAACGGAAATATTAACTTATAGCTTATAAAGAATAAGGAGTAGTTGTAAAAAACTTGCAAGGACAATCTAAAAGCTTTTTATTTATAAGCATAAATAGTAGCTTTAAATAAAGAAAGTAATATTTTAAAATATTTATAACTAGTAATACGTTTTTTACAAAAGGTTATAAGTTTTAAACTACTTTAAGTAGCTAATAATTAACAAGTTGTATATTTAATATAAAATTTACAATTAAAAGTTAAAGTTAAGGAGTATAAATAAGTAGTTTTATATAAAAAGTTATTTAATAATTACTTTATAATTATATATTTTAACTTTAAATTTTTTTTAAATAAAAATAAAGAAGCGCTTACATTTTAGTTTTTTTAATATAATAATAGCTTTTTATATAATATAAGAAGTTTTATATATTTTGTTAATAGAAATATTAATTAGCTTTATTATATTTATTATTATAAAATATATTGCTAGTAAATTATTTATAAAGCTTTAATAATGCAAAATTAATAATATTTATATATAGTTAGTAATTTAATTATTTAATATATTTATAAAGTTTACTAGCTAATTATTTAAGAGTTAAAAGAGAATATTTAATATTATAACTTTGGATTTTATATAATAAGAGATTATAAAATAAAAATTATTTAAAAACTTTAATTAATAAATTTATTATTAATTAAGCATTTTAATAGTTAAAAAGTATTATAAAGTTTTATAATTTATTAAAACTTTTATTAGATTTTTTACATTTTATAATTTAAAATATTATTCTTTAAAAGCTTTTATAATAGTAAATAATTTTTTATTATAAATTTTATAATTATACTTTAGAAGTAAGTATTTTATTAAAAAGAAAGCAATTAAGTAGTAAATATTGTAGGGGTTATATTAGGAAAATACTTTGCTTTTTGGTTAATTTAATGTATTTTTTTTATAATTATTTTTAACTTTAAATTAAAATATAAAAATATTAAAGCTATTGTAAAGGCAATTTTAAATTATTTAAAAGTAATAATTGCTTTTAATTTTAAAGAAATTTAATATTCTTTATTTATAAGTAATATAAATAAGTGCGTAATAAATAAAAAGTTATTAATAAAATAGCAATAAAAATTTATAAAATTTATAAATTATTAAAAGTTTTTTAAAGTACTTAACATTTGCTATTTTATAATTATAATTATTTTTTTAAAATTTATTTTTAAATTAAAAGTTAAAATAATAAATTTAAAGTATTTTGTTTTCTAAGTATAAAACTTGTATTTTTAAATATTAATTATAAAGCTTATTTTAATAAGTTTTATTAATACTTTATATATGTATTATTTATATTTTAATTATAAGTTATTATAAATAAGAATATTATTAAAGTATATAATAACGTATTTATTTAATATATTAAATAAAATATAGTTAATATAATATTAAAAAGAGTTAAAGGTATTTATTATACTAAAGTTTATTATTTAGCATTTAAAAAGGCTAAAATAAGTAATAAATACTATTTTTTATTTATTATTTAGGGCAATTCAAAGGTAGTTAAAAGCTATTATAATATTAAGCTTATTAAAAAACTTTACTTTTTTAAAAGCATTAAATGTTTTTTATATTAAAAAGATTAAGTAATAGTTTTTTTGCATAATGTTATTTAATTTTTAATAATTAATATAAATTTAAATATTATAACTAAGTTTTTAAACTAAAAGTACTAATATAATTATAAAAGATTAGCTAAAGTATATAAACCTTTTTATTAAATAGTTATTTAAATATTTTTTAATAATGTAAAGTTTTACTAATAATATAATATAAGCTTAATAATAAAAAAAAGTTTGCTTAAATAATAATTTAATTTTATAGTTAAAAAAATAATATAAAAGGAATATTTTAGCGTTAGTAAGTAAAAACTTTTAAATTAGATTGTAAAATTTGTAAGTGAGTTTTATTTTAATTTTTTAGCAAATAGAGAATAACTTACTATTAATAAACTTTTAAATATTTTTATTAAAAATTGCTTTTAATTAAAGGACATCCTTAACTTAGCTTTTAAAAGTTTAAATTTAAAGGTTTAAAAATAAGTTATTAGGTTTATTATTAAATAGGATTTGCTAAAATATTTTTTTACGTAATTAATTAAGAAAGTTTTTTATAAGTATTGCTAATATAATAATATTAATAAATAAAAGTAATTTCTTCATATTTATTTTAAATATTATAATGTTTTTTTAGTAGGAAAGGAAGAAAAAACTTGTAATGTTAAGAATATTAATATCAATTATTAATGTAAGTTTAAGATTTTATAGTGTAAAGTTAATAGGGAAAAGGAGTTATTTTTTTTTTAAGTTATAGTATTTTCGCTTCTATTTTATTTTAAGGGCGATATTAAATGTAAAAAATAGTAATATATAAAGTACTTTACTTTCCAATTTAATAATTCTTTAAAATTAATTAATAATAAGGTTGTAAAAGTATAATTAAAAGAGGCTAAAGATAATATTTAGGCTATTAAGTAATTAAATAAATAAAATAATTTTTTTAAAAATAAAAAATATAAATTAGTTAAAAAAGTAATAGTATATTATTAACTTAGTTAATATTTTATTGATAAAATAAAAATAGTAAAAGGAAGGGAAAGGTAATTATTAAAAATTATAATAGTATATAAATATAATATTAATAAACTTAATTAAAAAATATTTTAAATTAATTATTATTTAAACTAATATAAGTTAAAAGCTATTATTAACAAGTTAAAATATAATAAAAAATATTATATTAAAGCTTATAAAATAAAAGTATAAATTAGAGTATTAAGGTAGTTAAGGTTTTAAAAAGTGCTTTTAATTATATTTAACATTAAAGGCTATTTTTTTTTTTTAAAAGCGATTTTAAATAGGCTTAAAAGTAGTTTAGTTTTTATAAGTTTTACATTTTAATAAAGGTAAACTATTATATAATATTTTAATTTACTATAATATATGTAAAGGTTTAAGGTTCTCCTATACTTGCGTTTAATAAAGTTTAATAAAACGTATAAGCCTATTTTTATTATATTTAAAACTATATTATTTAGGTTAGGGGCAAGTTAATACTTTAATAAATATAAATATATTGTATTTTAAAAGTAAGATGTTTTATTTTTAATATTATTATTTAAATTATATAATAAGCTTATTTATTTGTTAAAATCTTCATTTTCTAACTATTAATTGCTAATTAAAAGGATTAAAGCTTATTAAAGTTTAATATTAATTTTAGCTTTTAAATTGTTAATTTAATTATAACTTATTATTTTAGCTTAGTTAGTTAAATAAATAAACTTATTTAAAAAGTTTAAAAAAACTATTTCTTTTTTATTTTTTAGTTTTTAAAAAATTTTAAGTTTTTTTTTATTTAAACGTATATATTTTAAATAATATAGTATATATTTAAAATAGTAATAAAATTATTATAATTTTATAAGTTTTTTAATTAAAAAGAGAATAAGAATAGGTTAATAGTAATGAAATTAATATTTGCTTAAATATAATTATATATATTATTACTAAATTATTACAAAATATAAAAAATTTAGTTATTAGCTATAAAGTAAGTATTTTAATTTATAGCTATTTTAACCTAAATAATTAAGTATTAATTAATATATTTTTCTTAGCGTTTTAATAATATTAATTCTTTACCTATATAAAAAGATAGCTTTATGCTCTTAGTATAGTATATAAAGTGTATAATATTAGTAAGTAGTTTATAATTTTTTAGCGGAGGGGGTAGTAGAAGAAAGCTTATTGAAGGTAGGGAGGTTGTTATAATTAAGGAGGTAGTTAAGGTTAGTGTATAGTTAACGTAAGTTTGTTTTATATAAAGCTTGCTTTAAATAATATAGTACTAAGCTTTTTTTAATGTTAAATTAATTATAAAGGTATTAATTTTACTTAAGTATTACGTAATTTTTATTATTAAATTATTATTATATATTTAGTATTTCATTAAAACGCTATTATATTACTACTTTAATACCTTTTAATTTTTGGATATACTTTTTAAAAGCTTAAAAATTTGGTTAACTTGTAATATATAGCTATTATTTTATATTATAAATGATTAGAATTAGGTTTTAACTTTTTTATAAAAAGTTTTAAATGCGTATTTAGTTATTTAATTAGCATTAATAACTTTTAAAAGTTAGTTATAATTGTACTTTAATGCTTTTAATAAATTGCTAACTATTAGGAATTTTTTAAAAATAATGCTAGTAATAGTATTTAAATAGAATAGTTTAACATTTAAAAGTAGAAAAAGAAGGGGGGTATTAATAAGTATTCCGTTAGTATTATTAAGGTAGAATATAGCTATTTTTAGGTTATTGTAGGTAGTATATATTGAAGGGGGAATGAAGTTGTATTTAGGGAAACTTATATATAGGTAGCGGGTTGTATTGTAAGTTATAGGGAGGAACTGGGTTTTTAATGAGGGTAGTTAGTTTTGTATTAGTAGTATATTAGGGATATAGGAAGAGGGGTTTTATACAAGTAAATGTAAAGATAGCTTTTCTAGAAAAAATAGAGAAGGTTTAATAAACTATTACAATGCTAACCTTAGGTTTAAGTAAATAAATATATTATTAGACAAAGAGAAGAAAAGTTACTAAAGACTCTATTTACGTAGTTAAATACGTTGTGTTAACACCCTTACCTGCCTTAGCGTCGCCCACCGCTTGCTTGTGCATCTTAGTGCTGTAATAAAAGCTATATTAATAATATAATTTTAATATTAGCAAAGTAATAGCTTTATAATAAAATTTATATTAATTCTTTTAAATAATTACATTGATAATAAAAGGGAAATTAGCTTATTATAAAGCTTATATTTAAATTATTAGTTTTTTAAATAAACTTAATATTAATTAATATAAGTTTATATTTTTATATTAATATTCTCCTAATAGAATTTCTATTTTAATAAGTCTATTATTTTCTAGCTTTTAAAATACTTTACATAAGAATTATTATAATATAGCTGCATAAGCTCTTTTTATACTACTAGTACTACTAGAATTACTAGCTTACCTTTAAACTAAAAGGCCCCTTTATTATTAACGCTATTATTTCCTAACTTCTTAAGTTCTAATACTTGCATACTATATGCTATTATTCCCTAAATTTAGCTTAGTATTTATATAACTTATACTATTATTTCCTAATTTCTTTTTAAGCTTAGTATTTATATATTTTTAATTTTTAAGCATTACTTACATTTAAGCACTATATTTAGCATTCTTTTTTTATAAAGTAATAACTAACTTATAAAACTTATAATTTAAATTCTATTCTTTAGCTGCTTTACTAGCGCAAACCTTTACTATAACTATATAAAGGATTAATAAGTTAGTATATTAAGCGTTTTACTATAATTATTTTTTAACTTTTTAATTTAATTATTCTAGTAAAATTAGCTATTCTAGCAATCCGTAATAGTTTTTTTAATATAACGTTTTAACCTTTTTATTAAAGTGCAATTATTCTATTAATAGCTTTTTTTTTCAACTTCTGCTTTATTAAACGCTATATATTTAAAAGCTTTAAAAATAAAGCATATTATAGCTAAAACTTTAACTACTTTAATTTAAAAATATTAAATTATTATACTACGTTTTATTATTTTATAATATTTTTAAAAGTAAAAGTTTTTGTATTTCTTTATTTAAATTTAAATAATTATAGCTTATATTACTTTTAATAGCTTTTATATTAACTATAACTTCTTATTTAATATTAACAATATATTTTCATAAGTAATTTCTTTTATTATATAATTAAGTTTTTATAAAAAAAAGTTAGTTAAATTTATAACGCTAAGTTTATATTTAATATTAAAATTAAAAAAGGATAAACAATAAACTTATTAAGTTAAGCAACTTTTAAAGTTTTTTACTAAAATAATAATAACCTTTTTTAAAGCTTTATAATTTATAAAAACTATAAACTTTTAATTAGTACTATTTAAATAATAGCTTTAATATTTTAATAATTTAATAATAATACTAAATTCCTTTTAGCTAATAACTTACTAGAATTTAATATTAAAGAGCTTTTATAACTAATAAGTAATTAAACGCTATGAAAAATTAACTAATTGTAATAAAATTCCTAAAATTACTTTATTATTAATATTAATTTTAATTTAAATTAAGTAGCTTAATTCCTAATAAATTAAGAAATCCATTTGTAAAAAAGCTTTTTCAAACTAGTAAAAGGCAGAGTTAGCTTTTTAAAGCTATTAGAAGGAAATAAAAGTTCTTTTTTTAAAAAATATTATAATAAAAGTAGTTATTTTTAAATATCCTTAAATAAAGCAATAGTAAAAGTTAATAAATTTAAAAAAAACTTAAATTTTTTAAATTAATTATAATAATAACTATTTTTAAATTGCTTTTATTTTTTTAAAGTTTATAAAAATACCTTTTTTACTAATAAAAAAGCTTAAGAATTTAATGTATTTTTAGTAAAAAAAGTATTTAAATTATTTAATAAAAAGCTAAACTGATTTTAAATAGTTAAAAACTTATAAAATATAAATAATATACTTTTTATAAGTAGATAAATAATTAATATAAAATATATTTACTAAGCTAGCAGAAACTTAATTAATATGAACTTAAAAAGTAACTAAAGTATTAGTTAAATTAAAAAGTATAATTATATATTCGAATTAGCTATAATAGATTTTAAAGGCTATTTTTTATTAATTAAATTAGTGAACTTAAATCTAATAGTAAGCATTTTCAAAGTTTAACTTAATAAAAAATTGTATACTTATTAATTAGTTTATTAAATTATTAATTAATAAAAAGAATATTAGTTTTTAATAATAATTTTATTTAAACTTTAATAATTAATATAAAAACATATAATCCTATCCTTCTTAAGTACAAAAATAATTAAAGCTTTAATAAAGCTATTACTCTTAATAATCTACCTATTAGTAAGGTTTTCTTAAATGTATAAAGCTAATTCATTTAGCTATTATTTACTTAAGGGGTAAATATAGCCTTATAGTAATATAATTCCGTTTACAAGGTTAATATAGTGTTTTGCTCTTTTAAAAGTATTTAATACCTTAGCTACTTACTTTAAAAAGACTGCTATTTAGTACACTTGTTTTACTAATAGTAGTAATAGCTAACTTTTTTAAATTCATTTAAAGTATTAATATAACCCTTTTTTAAGCTTATAGTAACGTTAAAAATTATAGCTATAAAGGCTAGTACGCTATTAATAATATCCTTTGCTAAAGTTATTAGCAAAACCTTTAAATAAGGGCTTTATTCAAAGGTATTAGTAGCTATATATAAAGCTATACCCTTTTAGTTTATACTAAAGTTCCTTTATAATATTAGTAATACTCCTTTTAATTTCTTAATCTTATAAAAGAATTAGAAGACAATGCAAGGTTTTTTTACTTATTAGTAAATTAGAATATTAAATGGAAAATCTTATAATTTTTTAATTAGCTTTTATTAAGGTTAATAAGTTATAATAAGTTAAAGCTTTCTAACTTTAAAAAAAAGGTAATATAGTAAATATAATAAAACTAATAGTTAATATAGTTAATTTAAACTTTCAAATTAGCATTAAAAGTTATTAGTACTAGCTTAGCAATTCGACTACAACGTTAAGAGTAAATGCTACTTTAAATAATAAAAGTAAAGCCTAGCTTAACCTCATTAAAAATAATTTAGATAGTTGAATTGAAATTATTATTTACTACCTCCCATTTCCCAAATTGTTCTTTAAGTCCAAGGGTTCAAAGTATTAGTCCTTCTTGCTACTATTACTACCTCCTACCCTAATATTTTATACTTAAGTTCTAATTGTAAGCAGCATTATAAAAAGTTAGTAAGGGCAATAGTGCTGCAAATGCCTTAGATTACTACATTAGTAGCATATAATACCCTTTTTAAAGTAGTTAAATAGTTGAGAATTTAGTTTAATAAATAATAGTATTTACATTATTTAATAAATATATAAAAGGGGTAGTTTAATATAGGGTTTTTAAAAGTTTTTAGCTAAAGTCCAAAACTTCCTTTATAAAATCCAAGCTTTACTATGCCTCAGCCTTATAAAAGCCTTTTCTATAATGTATAAGAGCTTCTTAGCGTAGTTAAGGCTAATTGGAAATCTTAACAATTTCTAATAAGTATTCCTTTTTTAGTCATTTTAGAAAAAAGTATACATAAACCAAATACGCTTGTACTATTTAGTATAATCCTTTGCTAAAATAATATTAAAAATAGCTTTAGTATAGCAGTTATAATAGAAATAATTAAACTTAAACTAATAGTTATAAGCTATAAAAATATTATTAATTTCTATATTAGGAAAGTATTATATTAGTATTGCCCATTCTTAATAAAATTCTTAAAAGAATTTATTATTCTAACTACATACTATCTAATCTTTTTATACCTAAATCTTTCTAAATTTACTACTAAAGTAGTTAAAGTTAATATAATTTTTAAATTCCTACTATAAAACTTATTAAAAGTTTATATTATAAAAATAATTTGAATAAGCCTATTATTACTATTATATTTTAACTTCTATTTAAATACTAGTATACTAAATAAAGAGCTATTTAGGCTAGCCTTTGCATATAATATTACTTTGCTTTATAGCTTAAAGCTAATCTTTTTATTCTTAAAAAATAGCGTTTACTTTAAGCTTATTAACTATGTAAATAGGCAGCTTATCATTCTTTTACTAGTGTAGTTCTTTTTAACTATTAAAGTTAGTTAAAGTAATATTAAAATTACCAAACCCTATAAAGATATTAATTAACACTTGCATCATTAGAGCTTAAAATTATTAAAGGTTTATACTAATAAAAATAGTTTAGGAGTTGAAAAAAGGTAGCTTACCTATAGTTAAAATCTCCTTTTCTTAGCTATTTTGCGTTTGGCTAATGAGGTTTTTGAATGCCTATATTTGTAATGAACTAGCTTAAAAAGTAGCTCTCTTTTTTCTACAAGTATTATTTATTATAATAACTAGCTTAATTAGACTGTAAAGTATAAAGGTTAAAGAATTATAAAGTACGGTAAGTACGCTTAATTAAAGTAGTTATAATAGTAATAACAAATAGGGTAAGCAATAACTAACAAAAGTATAAGACTTTAACCTAGCCCTTATAATAAAAAGTAGGTAAGAGCTACTATTTATATATATAGTTGGAAAACTAAGCTCCCTTATAAAGGTGTGGTTATGCTATAGTGTAGCTCCTTATAGCTTGCAGGGTAGTGCGTACGCATAGGTAAGGGGCGCGTATAAGTAAGTTAGGGGAGTGTATATATTAGGGTACTCCTTCCTTATACTTATTAAAACTTTTTATATTTTTAAGTTTTTATTAAACATTATTAACAAGTATAGGCTTTATAAAGCTAATAACTATCTTATAAGTGAGAAGCTTTATATTGCTTTCTAGAAGGTAATAGCTTTATTAAACTTTTAAAAGTTAAGCTTTTTTTTTACTATTAAGGATATTTAAAGTACTTTATTAAGTCCTTAATAATAACAAACTTACAATATAATCTAATATTGCTATATTAATAATTTGAAATTGGATTTTATAGCCTTTAAATTTATAAAGGGAACTATAGCTATTAAAGGGGCTAGAAAGCTACCTTTAGCCCTTGAATTTATAAAGGAGGCTATAGCTATAAAAGGGGTTATAGCTATAATTAAGGCTAGTAGGCTATTTTTAGAAGCTTTAATTAAATTAGTTAAACTTTAACACGTTTAGCTATGCTATATAAATTTAGAACTTTTAAAGAAAATAGCTTTAATTACTAAGAGTATACTTAACTTTTAAAAAGTTTAACTTAAAGATTTGGTTTATAAAAGCTATAACGCTGTGAAGATCTTTTAAAGGCTTTTTAAAAGGCTAGTTCCTAATCTATTACATGCTTTAGGCTGAATAGAGGGGGATGTCTTTATTATTTGCCTTATATTATTGAATAATAGGCTATATAGCCTTATTATAATAAACTAGAAAACTTATTTCTAAATTCTTCAATTATTAAAGTTAAAAAACGAAATAGTTATAAAGGCTAAATTAGTTATTAAAGGCTTTTATAATACTTATTAGTGCTATTTAGCGTACTTTTATTATAATAAAAGCACAAAGATTAAAAAGATATTACTTTACCTTATAAAAAAGGGTATTAAATTTAGTAAGTTTAGTTCTCACGTTTATAACCAGAATGGCCTTCCAAAACACTTTATACAAGTGATTTTTAAACGGCTTAGAGCTATTATAGTAGCTACTAAGCTGCTACTAACTCTTTAACGCTATATAATTAGCCTTACTTTCGAATTCGTTAATTGGTTAACTAATATAACTAAAAAGCTCACGCCCTACTAACTCTTTTACAATAAGCTAATACTGTCACGGCGGGTTGCGCCAGTGGAACTTTGGCGGGCTGTGTGGCTCGTGTGGGGCTGAGAGTACGGGCTTGGAGCATAAAGAGGAGGCCGCGCGCCCGTAGAGTTAGAGAGAGCCAGAGATCAGTGTTGCCAATGCATCATACCTACCCATCTTCGACCTCGCGACCATTGTGCATCACTCTTGTCACCCTGGCTACCAACCCTTCTTACAATTAGGTTGTTATAGTCTATAACAGTCCACTAAGTTTAGGGTAAACCAGTGGCTAAGTTAGCAAACTTATATAATAACCTTATTTTATAAAATTACTTTTTCTAAGAGTTAAACCTATAACCTTAAATTTATAAGTAATTAATATAGTTGTTATACTATAATATAATTATGTAACTAGTTATAACTATAACCCTTATACAATTGGGTTATAATATTATATATAGCTAACAAAAAGCTTAACAAAAATTTTCTCTTCTTTAACGTTTAAAAATTCTTTTTATTTAAAAACTTTAAATTCTTAGTTAATTAAAGCTAATTTAAAAAAAGAATTAAAAAAGTAAGAGGAAATTTACAATTGCTACTACTAAAATTATAAAATAAAAGGTTAGCTTTTATATAATAGCTATAATAATAAAAATTAAATAACATAAAGTAAGTATTAGTAATGCTAAAGTTATAATATTAATAATAATAAATAAGTATTTTAAAGCTAAAAGTATTAATTACTTTTAAAAAAGTAAAACATTAAGCAATACTAATATTATACTTTTAAATATAATTAAAACGCATTTTAATATAAAAAGAAAATAGCTAACTTACTAAAATAGTTTTATATTAATATGATTTTAATAAAATAAGAAAACTAAACCTTTAAAATAAAGCCTTTAAAAGAGGAGTATTATATTATAATTATAATTAACAAAATAAGTATACTTTAAGTATATTATAATAATAAAGCTAAAATAGCTCCTAAATCAATTATGGGTAGGATTTATAAGATCTATAGTTATAAATTATAAATCTCCTAAATCTTAAAAATAAGCTAATTAAGGAAAAGATTTATAGAATTTGTAATTATAAACTACAAATTTAATAAATTCTAACATTTGTAAAATCTATAGTTAAAGATTATAAATCTAATAAATTTACAATTTTATATAAGCAAATAAGCTAAAGGGTTTTTAAAATACTTTAGTAGTTATTAAAGTATCTTTTAGTACTTGTATTAGTTATAGCTATATAACTCTTATTACTCTATCCTCTATTATATGCTTTATAAGCACATCCTCATACCTAACCCTAACCCTATCCCCTACTTTGTGCAGATATAACTTTAGGTCATAATAATTAAAGCTTAGAGTTATTATAAGTTTATACTAGTAATAACAAGTAGGGTAAGTAATAATTAATAAAGGTATAAGACTTTAACTTAGTGTTATGATTCTAATTGGTAGCAGAAGGCGGCCTCAGGCAGCCTTTCAGGTAGGACTAGTGGGACCCTCCTAGGTAGGCAGACCAATTAGGGTCGTTCTAAAGTCCTATATATTAGGACCGTAGGACAAACAAAGTAATGCAAAGCACTAGCTAGTTAGCTTAGTCCTGGTGTTCCGTAGGACGAGATTAGGGGACTACTTTCGCAGTTCTAGTGCTTAGAACGGCGGGACGCGAGGAAGCACTTTTATATAAGCAAGTAGGCTAAAGGGTTTTTAAGATACTTTAGTAGTTATTAAAGTATTTTTTAATAATTATATTAGTTATAGCTATACAACTTTTATTATTTTATTTGCTATAATATGTATTACAAACACACCTTTATACCCAACCCTAACCCTAACACCTACTTTATGTAGGTAACAGCTCTAGGTTATAATATATTAATAACTCGTTAAGGGTTGCTTGTAAGGGATAGTTAATATAAAATATTCTAATTATTTCACTAAATAATATTAGAACTTTAGAGCTATTTTTGGAAAACGACTCGTTAGTTAAATAGCTAATATAACTTTAACTAAATAATATATTAGTAGTAAAATTAATTACAAGTTTGCTTACTAAAATAACAAATTTAGAAAAGGTAATTGCTTAATTTAAAAAAAAATTTATAATATTTAAAGCTTAACAAAATATATTATTATAATATAATGTTAATAAATTTAAAATAAAGCTTAACTAGCTAATATATTTTAAAAGTAATAAAAAAAAGCTTTAAAGTTTTATTATTATATATAAGTTATACTTTACTTATTATTTAAAGAAATTCTTACAAGTTTATAATAAAATTGCTTTTATAATTTTAAAATTAGAAAGAAAAGCTTAAACGTAATTTAAACTTATTAAGAGGGATTATGCGGAAAATAGCATTATAAATTAGAAAGATTTTATAATATTAGTTTACAAACATTTTAAAAACTTTAAAAAAGAAATTTCAAAAGTTTTTAGAAAAGTTGATAAGATTAAGCGTAATTAGGAACATTTTAATACTTTAAAATAAAAAAAAGTAGTAAGCGTATACGCCTTTACGTTCTATATAAAAGTAGTTAATATAGAATAGGGCAATAATGCTTTTGCTTTTACGTTTTATAAAGAATTTAAGGGTAGGGTTAAGAACGCTTTTGCTATAATTTTTAAAAAAGTTATATTTAATAAAGCTATTAAGCAAATAGTATAAGTAAACAATAGACTTTACTAAAAGGAGTTAGAGAAAAAAAGCGAATATAAGCTTTGTTGTACTTATTTAAACGAAGGATAACGTTATACCTAGCAAAGTATAGCATATAGCATTTACGTAGGATTTATAGATGTAAACGCTATAAATAAATAATAATTAAAGTATAATAAGAAAAACGTTAATTGCTATTACTATAACAAAAAAGAATACTTTGCTAAAAATTACACTAGTACGCTAAAGTCTGGTTAAAAAGTAATACTAAATAAAAACGTCTGTTTTATAGAGCAAAACTAAAGCATTAACAATTTAACTAATGCAAAATATAAGGTTCGTGCGTATAGAAAGCAAGTACTTAGTTAAGCACGCTTAAAATTAGCCCCGTTAAGAAGCTGAGTTTTCTTGCTAGAAAGATAGGCTCTAGTCCTAATAAAAATAACTAAAGTTAGAAAAATTAAGAATGTAATTAAGGAAGTTAATATAGTTAATTACAATAAACCTATAAATAATTTGGTTATTTTAGAAAAGTATAATTAGTATAACCTATAGGAATTTACTTAGAAAAAAGAGATTATAAGCGAACTTAAAAAATAGCTATAAGAAGTTAATTTCAAACGCTTTTAACAAAATGAACGAAATTCATTAATAAAATTGTTTAACTTTTTAAACAATTACAATTTAAACAAACAATTTGTAAATACAATGTTATTTTTAGAATAATAATTAAGCTTATAATTAATAGACTTTAATAAGTTAGAAAAGTTTATACTAGTAGTTATAAAACTATAGTACGAATAAATAGTAAAAGATGTATTGTAGTTATATTTACTATATCTCCGCTATAATAAAGTAGTATAGTATTATTATATGTATACCCTATGCTTAAAACACTTTATAAGAAAGTTGTAAAAAGGACTATTTTTTAAAAGATAATAGGAGGTAAGAATGTTTTAATTAATATAAATAGTTATAAGCAATTGAAATAAAAAAATATTTAAAGTAATCCAAAGTATTAAAAGGGTTTTTTAAAACTATTAACATTTTTTTATTATATACTTTAAGAAATATAAGCTAAAAAATTATATAATAGTACAATATAAAAAACATAAGTATTAGAAATTTTATGCTTAATATAAGTTAAACTACATTTAAATAATAATTAATACGTAAAATAAACTAATATAAGAAGATGGGGAGCAGGTTGGCTAGCTAGTGCACTACTAAGCCCCTAGCTTAAAACTTACTTTAGAATAAAACAAAGGTTTTTAAATTGTAATTGACTAAGTTTTTAACATAGTATAACTACTTTTAGAAAGGCCTTTAAAATTAACGGTATTTATAAAATTAATAAATGCATTAATTAGCTAACAGCTAAAGTCTAAAAGGACTACGCTTATACATGCGTTATACCCTCCTATATTGCATTTTTTAAGAAGAAAACGCAAAAGTAAAGAACAATTTTATTATTTGAGAAATAAAAAGGCAACCTAGCTAAAGAATAGCTAATAAAGCTTTATATTAATATTTTTAAAGTTTTTACAAATAATAAAAAAAGAAAATTAATAATTTAAATATTATAGAAAAATGCTACGTTTATTATAATAATAAACTTTAAAATAATAATAATGCTTATATTATTTAAAATTATTAATAAATAGAAAATACTTTAAAAAAAAAAAGATTTTTTATAAGATAATAATAATTAATAGGATAATATTAAATTATAATAGTAATAAAATAATTAGAAAAATATTACTATTAAAAGTTAAAATTATAAGCAAAATATATAACTTAGTATTTAACATTGCAAACTTTAAAAAAAAGTAGGCAATTTTAGAAAAGCTTTAGCTATAAACCTTTAATTTAGATATTAATTGGTTTAGCAATTGCATTAAATAGAGGATCTTATTAAATAAATAATTAAGTTAAAGTTTAATTAGAAAGGAAAGAACTATAAAAGTTCCTTTTTAATAGTTTTTAGTAAGAGTAGTACTATATATAATATAAATGCAACTAACGTTTATAATAAAAAAAGAACTTAGAGAGCTCTTTAAACGTAAAGAAAGCTAATTTGTAGAAAAAGTATTATTAAAGTTCTATAAGTATAATATTTTTAAAAAAATAGTAGATAATAGTTTACTAGCATATAAACTATAAAATTACAATATTCTATTAGTAAAAAAAGCAAAATTTTACTATTATTTTATTTATTAAGTTAACAAAGCGTAATAAAAAGCATTTTAAAAGTACTTTAATAAGCACTTAACGTTAGAATATATTATAATATTTTATTTATTATATAGCGCGCTTGTACTTTTCGTCTTTAAAAAGGATAAAAGCGTAATAGGAAGGTATTATTTAGTTTTTAAGTATTAAAGTTTAAATAATAATATAATAAAAAATCGCTATTTATTACCTTTTATTTAAGAAATAAAGGATTAATTTGGGCAAATAATAGTTTTTTTTCAATTAAACCTTACTGTAGCGTTTTTACAAATTCGAATAAAATTAAATAAAAAGTGGAAAATAGCATTTTATACGCTATTTAAACATTATAAATTTAGGATTATACTTTTAAATTTGATTAATATATTAGCGTTTTTTTAAATATGAATAGATTATAAATTATAAAACTATTTTAGCAAGTTTATAATAGCTTATATAAATAATATTCTAGTTTTTTTAGCTATTAAAAAAAAGTATTAATAGCATTTGCATATAATATTTAATATTTTTAAAAAAGCGTAATTATTAATTAATTTAAAAAAGAGTATATTTTATTAAAAGTTAATAAACTTTTTAGAATTTATAATTTTAATTAAAAAGATTTAGATATAAAAAGAAAAGATATAAGTAATAATTAATTAGCTAGTATTTATAATAGTAATTAAAATTAAAAGTTTTATAGCTTATATTAATTTTTATTAATAATATATTATTAAATTTAACAATATTACTAAACTATTATACGAATTATTATAAAAAAATAAGGAATTTGTATAATTAAAAAATTATAAGAAGGCATTTGTAGAAATTAAAAAGTACATATTTAAAAAACCTATAATGAAAATCCTAGACTTACGTAGGCCTTTTAAAATAGAAATAAATGCTTTAGATTAGGTAATTAGAGGTTAACTTAGTTAGCGAAATAATAAAGAACAGTTACACCTAATAACGTTTTTCTTATATACATTAAAAAGATTAGAATTTAAATATTTTATTTATAATAAGGAATTGATAGTGATTATTTAGGCTTTTAAAAAATAAAAGCTATAGTTAAGTAATACTATATACTTAGTATAAGTATATATTAATTATAAGAATTTTATATACTTTATAATATTTAGAGATTTAAGCTTTTAATAAACAAAGTAAGTAGAGTTTTTGTTATAGTTTAACTTTAAAATTAATTATATTAAGGGCTTGGAAAATGTAAGAGTGGACGTATTAAATAGGAGGGCGGATTAAAAAAAATAAAAAAACCTTTAGTTTATAGCTTTATTTAAAATAAAACTAAATAGTATTTTAAAATACCTTATTAAAAAATATTTTAATATTAACTTAATAATGCGTATAAAGCCTTCTAAATAATAGGAAAAGAAGATTATTATAGCATAATAAAAAGCTAAACTATATAAATAAAATAGTTTTAAAAAAGAAAGAATGATTTCTTAAAATAAGAAGCTTTAAATATTAAAATTGCTATAAAACAAGTTAGTTTAAAAGGTTTATAGCTTACTAATAGGAGAATATTAAAAGGTTATATAAATAATAGTAAAAGTTAGAAAGCAATTTAATATATTTAAAGTTAAGCAAGTAATTACTTAAATAATTGCTATATACAAAATTTACTAAAAAATAAAGTTATTGTATTACAAACTTTATAGGCTTTTAAAGCTTTTTCTAATAGCTAGACGAATATAAAAGTTTATAACGATAAACATAATAGTTAAGCTATTACTATTTAAAGATTTAGCATTAAAAGTTAAATATAATAGTATATTTATAATTGTTAATAAATTTATAAAATATATATACTTTTTTCTATATTACAACAGTACGTTATTTAAATAATTAGCTTATATATTTATATAAATAATAATAATTAATTATGCTTAGCTAAATAAAATTATTATAAATAAAGGAATAATATTTACGTTAAAGTTTTAGTAAGTACTTATTAAATAAATAAAAGTTAACTATAAACTTTTTATTATTTATTATTTATAAATAAACAAATAAACTAAACGAATAAACTAAATTATTAAAGCTTATTTAAAAGCATTTATTAATAAAAAGCAAAACAATTAAATTAAATAATTGCTAATAGTACAATTTGCTTATAATAGCTCTAAAATAAAAATTATAAAAGTTTTACTATTTTTTGTAAATTATAGCTTTAAAGCTAAAATATAATAAGAATTACAAAGCATAGTATTGCAAATAATAGTATAAATAAATAAGTTATATTTATTTTATAATATACTTAAAAATAAGCTAATTTTTATATAAATAAAAATAAAGCAATATTATAATATAAAAAAGTTAAAAAAATTAATTTTTAAAAAAGGAAATAAGGTTTACTTTATACAAAAAAATTTTAAAATAAAATAATTAAATAAAAAATTTAATTTTAAAAAGCTAAAATTATTTAAAATAAAATAAAAAATTATTATTTTAAACTATATACTAAAGTTATTAAAGTTAATAAAACTATAATTAAATATATTTTACATTTCTTTTTTAAAATTAACGTTATAAAATATGTAATTAAATACTTTTATAAAAATTAAGCTAATTAAAAAAGAATATAATATTAAAAAGGTATTAAACTTATAAAAAATAAAATAAAAAGTTTAGTATTTAATTAAATAGCTAGATTATAAATATAAAAAAAACTTATAAAAACTAGTAAAATATTTAACAAATTGTTTAAAAAAAATCTAATAGTTTTACTAAAAAAACTTAAATTAACTAATAATTAAAGGCTAAATAAAAACTAGTTAAAAAAAGCAAAGGCATAAGCTTTTATATCCTTACAAATTAATAAAAACCTGCTAAAAGAAGGGTCTTTAAATATAAAGTTAACTCTATTACCTATTGCTTAAATATTATGCTAAAAGAATTGTTTTCCTTAAAAATGAAAAATTTATTATTAATAATAAATAAATATTAAATAGTTTATAAGCTTATTCTTTTTAACTTTAAAGGTTTTTTCCTTCTTAACGTTTTTAAAAATTAAAAAAGTTAGAAGTTAAAATAAACAATAAGCAAGTAAAATAAAAAAAAACGAATAAAAAGACCTAAAGTTTAGGGCATTATAAGAAGCTTTGCGGGTTACGCACTCGTTACACTATAGTAAGTTGTTAGAAAAAAGGTACACTCACTTTTCGCAAAAATAGTTAGAATAGGATATAAGCATAAAAATTCCATAAGCTTAAATATATATAGTAAAATAGTTTTTTAAAAATAATTAATGCGTAAAACGCTAATTGCAGGTTTTTTTTACGTAATTTATTGTTAAAAGTATTTAAAGCTTATATAAGGAAGAAGATTTACTAAGTAGGGAAAGTTTTACGCTAGTACCTTTTTAGTTAGAATATAAATACTAGGCGTTTAGGACGAAGCTTTTAGAGGAGGGGTATTGTATTATAGTTCTAATTAGTAGTAGAAGGCGGCTTTAAGCAGCTTTCTAGGTAGGACTAGTAGGACCCTCCTAGGTGGATGGACTAATTAGGGTCGTCTCAGAATCCTATATATTGGGACCGTGGGACGAATGAGGCAGTGTAGGGCATTAGCTAGTTAGCTTAGTCCTAGTATCCCATGGGATGGGACTAAGGGATTGCTCCCGCAGTCCTAGTGCTTGGAATAGCGGGATACGAGGAAGCACTTTTATATAAGCAAGTAGGCTAAAGGGTCTTTAAGATACTTTAATAGTTATTAAAGTATCTCTTAGCAATTATATTAGTTACAACTATATAACCCTTATTACTCTATTTACTATAGTGCACATTGCAAGCACACCCTCATACCCAACCCTAACCCTAGCACCTGCTTTGTGCAGGTCACAACTCTGGGTCATGATACTTAGCCCTTATAAGGAGAGGTGAGTAAGGGCTATTACTTATATATATAGTTAGAAAATTAAGCTCTTTTATAAAAGTATAGTTATGCTACAGTATAGCTCCCTATAGTTTGTAGGATAGTGCATGTGCATGAGTGAGGTACATGCATAGGTAGGTTAGGGGAGTGTATGTATTAGAGTATTCCTTCCTTATATAGTTGCTAGCTGCAGAAGCTAGACTTATAGGTAGAATGTAAGCTTAAAGAGCTTTTATTCTAGTATATATTATAGTAATTAATTTAATTATAACGAGGGGTAGAAGGTAGGCTTAAAGAGCTTATATTCTAGTATAATAGTAGAGCTTAGTAAGATGTTAAAGAAAGTAAATACAATTAAATTACAGTAAACTATGCATTGTAATAAAAGGTTATTATAGTAAACTATATACTATAAAATAAAGAAGTTAAGTAGAGTAAACTATGTGCTATAATAACTATATTATTACTTATGTAATTGCTTAAAGAAAAGAAAAGATAATATTATTTAAAGAGGGAAAGGGCCTTTATATAAGCCTTTTAATTACATTCTAAAACCTTTTATCTGCTTACGTAATGCTGATAAATACACTTGATTAGTAAGCGAGGCTTTGTAATTAGAACTTTCTAAAGCTTTTTAGAAGCTTTTAGTATATTCTAGTACCTTTTAGGTAGTAAACTACCCTATCAGATATAAGGTCTTTAGTTATCACTACTGTTATAAGCTTTATATAAAGCTACTATTATAAATAAGTGCTTTCCTACTGTAATAACTTATATTAAGTTCTATAAAGTATTAATATAGGTATATTTTAATAAAAATAAAATAAATAAATAAAGAAATTAATTTTAAAAAGTTAAAACTACTTAAATATTTAAGCTACTAAAACTATAATTAAATATATTTTATATTTCTCTATCAAAATTTATATTTAAAAATATAATTAAATACTTCTGTAAAGTTAAAATTAACTAAGGAAAAATATAATATTAAAAAAATATTAAATTTATAAAAAATAAAAAGAAAAGTTTAATATTTAATTAAGTAATTAAATTATAAATATAAAGAAAACTTATAGAAGTTATTTAAATATTTAAAATTTTATTAAAAGAACTTAAATTAACTAAATATTAAAGTTTAAAAAAAAACTAGTTAATTAATGGAAAATTAAAGTCTTTATACTTTTAAATTCTAATTTAGTAAAAAAAGCTAAAAGCTTTCTAAAAAAAGAGCTTTTAAAAGTAAAAAGCCTTCTATTATGTATTTTTTATATATAATACTAAAATAGCTCCTTTTTTAAATTATAAAGAATTTAACATTAATAATAAATAAATATTAAACAACTTATAAACTTATTCTCTTTAGCTTTAAAAGCCTTTTCTATTTTAATACTTTTAAAAATTAAAAAAAGGTTAAATAAAAAGAAAAAAATAGTAGAAAAATATAAATAAAAAGGCCTTAAGCTTAAGGCATTATATAAGTTTTTTTTAGGATATATATTAATTATATTATAATAAAAGGTTAAAAAAGTAATGTTTTTACTAATTGCAAAAGTAATTTAAATAAAATATAAGTGTAGAAATATTATAAACGTAAATATAAGTTATTAAGTAGTTTTTAAAAATTAATTAGCATGTAAAGCGCTAATTATAAGTTTTTCCTTTATAATTTATAATTAAAAGTTTAAAAAAATAAAGAATTAGAATATAAGGTAAAAGTTTATTAAGAAATAGAGTATTAATAGTAAGTTTAACTTAGCTAAAAATAATACTTAGGCTTTTAAGATGAAGTCTTTAAAGAGAAGGTATTATATTATAATTATAATTAGTAAGAGTATTAACTAATTAAGCTTATTTTAGGGTCTTATATATTGAAACTAGGAGATTATAAAATAAGAAGGAACATTAGCTAGTTAAGATAGTCTTAGAATTTCATATATTAAGACTAAGGGACTATAGTTAAAATCTTAAAGTATAGGACTTTAGGATATAGGAAAACCTTTCTATATAAGCAAGTAAGTTAAAACATCTTTAAAATACTTTAGTAGTTATTAAAGTATCTCTTAGTAATTATATTAATTTATAGCTATATGACTCTTGTTACTTTATCTACTATTGTACTTTATATAAGAGCTCTTTTATACCTAACCCTAACCCTAAACCCCTGCTTTATGCAGTTACAACCTTGGGTTATGATAGTAGGGTATCTGGTTTTCTTTTAATCTAAACTTTGGCTTACTGCTAAGTAAATGGACTTACTAGACTTAATAGTCACTACGTGTATAAATACTGTTATCTTCCTTCTTCTGAATTGCAATACTTACAGTCTGTATTGGTATCATCATGAGCCTCACGTGCCTGTCATCTGAGCAAATGAGGTTGGAAATGCGATTATTCATTCATTATCTTTGTTTGAGAGATGACTGACTGGCCCTAGACTCCCAATGTTCCCATGTCGTTTCCTAAAATTCGCGTCGTCTCCAGAGTCGAGCTCTCCTAGCTGACTGGGTTGTCTTCAATCCTTAACCCCACTGTCGCCGCTTGGCATTGTGGCTCACTCCTCTCGAGCCCCCCCAAGCGGTTGACAAAATAAAAGGCACTCATTACTTAGAGCTACTTATTCTCAAGGCCAATTTTCCATATAAATGGAAGTATTTACTTTGTACTACAATTCAGTCATTTGACCATCCCCTACTAACACATCTTCCATCCTCCTTATCATAGAATCCATACCCGTTAATCGTCTCCTAACTAATTCGTCTTCATCCCTCCAAAACTAACTGCCTAACATCTGATCCAAGATGAAGATTCGTACGAATATACTGTTTTACAGCCCTTCAACAATTCTCAATTTGATGTTTAGTCTGATCGAAAGTGGTGGAATTGTTAGTGCATCTGTTAGTGGTGTGGCTTGCCAAGGCTTTTTGCAGTGCCTTTTATTTTGTCAACCACTTTGCCCCCCTAAGGTGAAAACGGCCTAGCCCGATTAGCTAGCATGAAAGACTCATAAAGGGACTGGGCATACTACTGCGTAGTAGCTAAATGCCTCTGTCTGTTCGTGTTTCAGACGGACGCCACCTACCCAGCTACCGCCAATCATCTAGGTGTCGGCCCTCTCATTTCGGCAGAGGGTTGCCTATCAACCCCCCACTCTTCTCTGGGAGCAACTTGGAGCCTCTTTCTCACCCTTCAAAAAAAGGACGATGCCCTTTAGTTGTCAATAACACGGCGGAGACTTAAAGCGCGTTAACTTGGACATATCTCTCGCGACAATGGTCTTTGCTAGCTATAATCGCCTCGCGCTTATAGGCGCCTACTTCCTATTATCATTTATAGGCCAAGTCAAGTCAACTTCGCCTTTTCCCTTTCCGGCCTGCATCAACACCTGTGCTGGAGACTCTGGCTGTAATACGGACGACGCGAAATGTCTGTGCAGGGAAGCCAAGGAGACCTTTCTAGAAGTAGTCATGACGTGCATCTTTTACAAGTGCAGCAATGACGACTTTCGCCTAGTCAACAAGAATTTTCTTGATATCATGGAATCGGGCTGCAGCGCTGCCAAGAAGCCTATCCCAACGTCCGACATCAAGACGGCTGAGAGCATGGCCAGCAGCTACATGTCAAAGCTCTCCCCCACCACAATAACAACGAAAAAGAGCGTGCCCACTACGACATCGAAGCCAGCGACAACGGCAACAACTGCAAAGGCAAAACCAACAACGACAGGCACAGCTGAGCAGACTAGCTCCACCGCAACACCGAGCCAGTACGACTCAGAGACAGCAATATCAGCTCCACCAACGGGCGTTGCCCTCACGACTTCACCTGAGGCGACATCCCCCCAGCCGCCGGCGTCAACCAGCGCCGAATCCTCTGTCCCTGCTGCGGCCGCGGCTAACTCGGGCATCACAGACTCGAGTCCCTTTGCGCTTCCCAACTCGTCTGGCTCGCAGACTAGGGCGTTTATTTGTCTGATAGGGGGTCTGCCTCTGTTAGCAGCCGCCTTTGCGATGAGGTGACATCGAGAGATTATTTTATACATACGTATTTCAAGAGTGCAGTGGGATGCGCGAACGAAAATCCCGCATTAATGATGAAATTAGATGATGAAAATAATCCCATCATACATACCTATTTACAATACTGTCCAGCAGCTTCCAAATATCTAGCGATGTCAGGCCCTCTCTTGTTCTGAAGAGAAAAGAGGCACCAGCATGTCCGTCCTGTATATAATGAATCCCTCCCCCCCCAGGGATAAAAGAGCATACTGTCCAATCGGAAATGGTTTACTGTTCAAATAGGGGTGAACGTGGGAAATCTGTGGAGGCTTTCGAGGCATTAGTTTGAGGCACGGGGCAGGAATATGTATATGATACCAGCTCATTGCAGCAATCTCTGTATATTAAAACTTCTTGTACGAATCAAATACTTTGATCCATTTGACCAAATCAAGACGGAGGCGTTTTTTACTTTGCTAAACTACTTACCAAACCCCTCAGGCGAAATGTTTCTCATCTTGAGTTTGGAGTGAAATGCCACCTAGCGGTACCTAGTGGTGGCTCGTCACGCTCATTTTAAAATATTTTCGTATTCCTCTCGCTCTGAATCGAATGCTTCATGGTACCGTCAGCTACAATACAGAAAAACTCTAGGAGCACACAGCCACGGAAGGTGAAGAGTGATGGTTGACTTGAAGCAAACTGAAAACAGCAGCCCCAATACACATTTATCTTCGTCACATTATCCTCACAAAGCAAAAAGTCTGCCATCTAGCGAGAGATTATGCAGGACAAATTAATCTAAAGTCCTATCCGTCCAAGCTCGTGTCCCAATTTCCATGTTGGCCTAGGTCCAAATACCTAGCCTGGCCTTAATCCCCATCTTGGCTCAAGCCCATGTCCGAGTCTAGATGCCAGTTTAAACCAATTTTAGGTACAAATTTGAGTCCAGATCCATGTAAGAGTTCGGGTACGAGTCTGCATCTGATATTTCCAGAAGCCCCGAGCCGTCTGCATATTCCGAATCCTCTGCGGACTGGGGGTATAGGACTTCTCGCAACATGCCTCGAATGGAGCGCATGCTTCCCGATCCACGCCTCGGTACCATCACTGCTATGAGTCGTTTTGCCAATTTTTCGGCTTCTATGAGACTTTGCTCGCCCTCTTCTTCTTCAATAGGGTCTGCGTACATCACTTCCAGGCTGTTGTTTCTCTCTTGCCAACGGACAAGCTGTTCAGCTCGTTCAATGACGTCGATTTCAATGTCATTTATTTCCGCATATAAAAGCCCCAATTTTGACTGATCTCGACCAGGGAGAAGATGAAACAGAAACGTGACTTGGTCCTCCGGACCCTCGGCCTCTGGATTGGCCCGAAAGCCCATGTGGCCGAATGCCACACCATCGCCCGGGTGTATGATGTGACTATTAAATATGTCGTGGAGGTGCGTGCCTACGAGCACTTTAGGCCGCTCCACGCCGAGGTCGAGAAAGCAGGTAAGGTATGCTGCTAACAGAGCGGAGCCGCAGTCCAACGCTGTGCCTCTGCCAAATTCATCGGCCAGCAGGAGACTCTGCCGAGTCAAGAAATCCATCGTGAACGCGGCCTGCTTTAGATCCATTGAGAATGCGCTCTCGTCATCAACAGTTGTCTCTCGGGTTGCGATTTGGGTCAGAATGCGATCCGTCACCCCTATTGTGGCACTCGTGGCTGGCACATAACTGCCGATATGAGCGAGGTATACGATTAGGGCAACTTGCTTCATATACACGCTCTTGCCCGAGTTGTTTGGGCCCGTCAGAATCAGCATAGAAATTTCCGACATTTCATCGTTGCCGTT
This sequence comes from Lasiosphaeriaceae sp. G1095, assembly GCA_027569635.1. Taxonomy (NCBI): domain Eukaryota; kingdom Fungi; phylum Ascomycota; class Sordariomycetes; order Sordariales; family Lasiosphaeriaceae; species Lasiosphaeriaceae sp. G1095. The sequence continues at coordinate 20,851 of JAPDFK010000225.1, read as the reverse complement.
CATGGCAGGGTTGGCCACCGCCGGCTCATCGCTGCCGCGCCCGCCTACAATAGTGCAGCTATTGGGAATAAATGATGGGACAAGAAGCTCTTGTAGCGGGTGGCGTCCATCCACAATTTCAATGATGTTGGAGGGTGTCATAACCGGTGCTGCCCAGTTATATTTCTCTGCGGCCAAGGCAAGTGCGAGTATACTGTCAAGCTCGCCAAGGAGACTCACAGCCTGGATTATCGTATCCTCGTGCTCCAAAATTGCCGCCGAGAGCTCCGTGATAACCCGTATCTCTTCATCTACTTGATATTAGCTGTGCAGCACTCCCATGAAGCCGTTCTTTTTACTCACTGGCAATGTCCGTAGGCAACTTTTCATATTGCGAATCCAGATCCAACATAGCATTGGTTTTGTAGTACACGGTGTCTCCGGCAGTGAATATCTGTTTCCAGTGGTCATTGGGGAGGTCCCCTCCGGTGTAGACCCCTTCCCCAGTTTTGGGGTTGAGAGTGACGGCAATAAGAAATCCAGTCTGTGGAAGTATGGTGCAATGTTGGATGTGTTGAGCAGCCCATACCGGAACGTTTCTTGCCACAGCCTGTGTCAAAACGGGAAGCATGTTGCATACGTGGGCAAGTTCTCCCCTCAACTCGTCCAGCTTTTCACTCGAACCCTGATGAATTTCTGTGTGGCCGCTCTCCTCGGAGACTTTAAAATCTATTGTTTGCAAAATCAACTCACCAATCGAAAGAAATGTTCTCGAGCTGATACCGTCCCAGATCTGTGAAGTAGTCAGTGATTGAATCAAACGACGCGACTCCGAGTTGCATTTGCTCACCCTTGAACAGATTGTAACCTCGTCCTTCCTTGAAATGGAAGACACGGCTTCCTTAAGTTGTGTAGTCGCCATTGCGAACCGCAGCAAGGCCATCCAGTCTCCGGTTCGAAGAGATAATCGACCTCGGTTACGATCAACCCCTCTTCTTACATGTCGCAGCAGGATTTTGGGATCCTTGATCTTCCTTAGCAACTTCCGCATAGTACACACCAATTCGGAATTCTCAGCATGCAGAAATATAGTTATAGCCCTCTGTCGCTCCTGTATCACCTCGATATTGGTGCTTGGTTGAAAGAGCATCTGGCGGATTCTGGTCTTGCCTAGCGCTGTAGATGCCAATGCCTGAAGAAGCCCAGATACTGAGAGGTTAGACTTCAGCTTGGGCTGTGATCTGTCGGAACACTGAATCTGCGGGTTGGGGTGGGTCGAGGATCGTAGAACCTGAAGTGATATCAAAGTATCCGCACTCACGAGCATGGCGTCCATGAGCGTGTTCATCCTCATTGACCTTAACTGAAACGCATCTGCACTAGGGCCATGGTTTTCGATGTCTATTCGGCGATCAAGATCATTCAAGACGGCCCCGGCACATCCAATGGATAAGTGGCTATCAAGACTGAGGATCCCAGCGAGGTGGTTCAGTCTGTTGTGGCCTGAAGAGCCAATGTACTGTGCCGAATCCTCTTCCGGACCCAGCACTTCCAGGGAATCCGGCACGGGCGGCCCCAGTTCTACGCTGGCCAGTATCTCCATGCCCATTTCATAGTCGAACTCTGCCGAGACAAGGTAACGCAAAATGTATAGGTTCCGACGCTTGTTGCCAGATGCGTCGTCGTCGCCGAAACCTTCGGCATCTCGCTCGAGAAGCTCAGCTAGCCTCTGGGGTGCTCGGTTCGGAATGAGAACAGTTGTTGGTTGGACTCGCGATATAAGTGTTTCCACAGTTTCGGTCCCTCCCATGTCTACATCTTCAATCCACAGAGCCCCGTCGATGGCAATAAAATAAGCACATCCCACCCGGCCATCCTTGTTCATATCAATGCCCATAATCACCTCATTGAAATCGTCATGGTCGTCATGGTCGTCATGGCCGTCGTGGTCGTCATGTTCGTCATGTTCATCACTGCCAGTTGCCTCGGAATCAACCTGTTCAGATCTCGAACTAGTATTGCATCCCGGGCTGGCGGGTCTCCCAGATGGAAGCGAGGATGCCGTAGCAGAAAGTGAAAGACTAGTAAGTGGAGGTGTAGCTGTTTGTGATTTTGTCTCAGACTGCAAATGGGGTCGCTTTCTGGAGGAAGAGTGGGATGAAAGGGCGTAGGAAGATCCATGTGAGGTTAAACCAGAGTCTGAAGGTCCAGAGGAGATAAAGCGGGTGCCTTCGGTTTTTTTTTTGGCGGAGCTTGAACGTCGAGCAGAGATAGCCCTTGAACTGTCCGATCTGCTTGGCTTGCGCTGCCTGGAAAGATACTGGGTCCTACCGCCTAGAGTATGTAAGACCGAAAGGGAAGGCGTTGGAGATATCGACGATATAGGCAGCGTATGTTGAGAAGAGGCCGAAACTGAAGGGGGGCCACTGGGGGAATGAGAAGCGCCAGAGCGGCCGGAAGAGATTGTGGGGGAGCTTCGGAGAAAGACCGAATGAGTGTCTAACTGACTTGTCGTTGATGTGGTCCGGGATGAGCTTGGAGAGGGCAGATGCGACCTGTTAGAATGCAGGCTGCGAGTGCTGCTATTTCCCTCCATTTTTTATGCATGCCAGTTGCTGCTTCGGAATCGTTAATCTCGTCAATGTTGTAGCTGCCGTTGGACAAGACTAAACCTTGTAGAGGAGGAATATGAGGGGGAGTCGGGGCGATACCTAGGAAGCAGGTTTAGGTCTGCTGTATTACGGAAAGCAAATGTGGACAACTCACCAAATGCTGGAAACAACTCTGGATCCAAATGAACCTGTGCAGGAGCTGGGGCTGGGTCAACCAGGTTACACGTCACCTCTATGCTGAAGCACATTAGGAAGGAGCATGAAGCATGGGATGATGTCGATGGAAGGAAGGGGCGATGGGGGACCAAGGGCGCCCTTGAACAGCCATAAATTCTAGGCGTGCAATCTGTCTAGCATGGCTTAAAAGAGAGCTAATGGTTCTGAATGTCTATCACCATGCAATGGGTTCCGAAATGTGTAAAGGGGTGAGGGTGTGCTGGCGCAAGAACGTTTATCGTCCTTGTTGTCCACCGCCGTTCTTCACCCACCCGGCAAACTCTTTGCGCTGTTTCCGCATGTCCACGAAACCTGGTCTGGTCTCCAAAAAGCTGAATGGGTTGCCCACAAAGTCCTTGTTCACCTCCCCCTCGTTGTCCAAAAAGCCCTCTTCACCTTCACGCTCAATGTTGCCAGCCCAAACACTCCATTGGATCGGTCGCAGAGGGCGCGTCCCCAGAACGAGCCCCAAGAGAATGACGAGAGTGGCGACAACAGCCTCGATGGCGATATCGATGGGCAGAGATGCAATCGCCGACGACGAAGTTAGGGTGGCCGTGGCAGCCTTGAATGATTGCAGAGCCGAGTGCTCCTGGGCCGAGTAGCAGCTAAGTTGAGGTGTCAGAGCTGAGCATAAGGGGAGTAGGCCTGGGAGATTTACGCATGACCGAGTAGAACTGCACCCAAAAGGGTTATGGTCTTGGATATCCACGTCATGGAGAAAGGGCGTGGTGATTTGTCTCGTCGCGATGGAGAAAAGGAGAAAAGCTTGAAGTTGGGCGTTGGCGATGTCATTGGCGGTGCGATGGGCTAACCGAGTAATAATCGAAAGAACGGATAGTAGCGTATTATGAACATAAACATTAACATGCATTTAGACGATCTTTATTTCTTCGAGCACATATGATGATGATGATGATGCGTAATCAGGCCATCTCGACGTCGGTCACCCTTTAATTTCTAGAACTGTCGGTCTCACTGCTAATAATTCTGTAACTCGATCCGAGGAGATTCCTCTAGGGCTATCTTATCAGGATGCATATATTGTCAGTAGCTCTGGAATGAGAGTTACAGCAAGAAGGTCATATGGTAGTATAGCAAAATATATAGCGTCTATAGTCTAGTTGAAGCTAAAATGTGCCTCAGTTCGCTTTACTCGCTTAGGTAGATAAATGTTATTAACCTTTCATAATACGAAGCTAAATAAAACTTCAAAACCACCTTCCTCACAAGATTTTAAACTTCGAGCACCCCACCTAAAGCGGCCCCCGTTCCGTTCCACCAGAGGACCAGCGGGGACTTGGGTGGATCCCGTGGGGGGTATGGAGGAACGACGACATGCCATGTAACGACAAATGTCTACACCAGGGTATAAACCTCCATTGCCCCAAGTTGCCTTCAGCGAACGCCCAAAAGATCCTCTTAGGATGGCTTACGGTAACATGGAAGCTGGCTCAGGCAGAACCACGCAGACAGAAGCAACGACGTGGCCATTAATTATGTCAGAAAAGGAATAAGTAGGTACTTGGAAGATACCTAGATAGGTAATAACAACAACAATAGGTAACAGGGTAGTATGAACACAAGGCAAGTGGCCGCCACCATCCCTTCCCATGTACTCCTTGCCCCTTACCCTCTCCCCTATTCTTGTCTGGTTTTATCATGATCCCTCCAAACAAAAGCAAAGTACGAAAAGAAGGAGAAAACAAGCAGAGAACAAAAACAAAACAAAAATGTCTCGCGACGTCCTCTCTAGGTATTTCCAAACTCCTGTCTACTTGCCCGGATTATGTCATTTACCATCCATCTGCCCCAACCAGCTATCCATCCATACCCAAACAGATATTTCCATACAAGTGTATGTGTGTATGCCTGTGTGCGTGCTGGTGTATAATAAATACAGAAAAATTATATGTTTGTCAATGATATCAAATTCTGTACTCGCTATTTTGCTCTCTCTCTGCCTCCCTTCCCAAACTCCTTGCTTTGGTATCAGAGGTGGCATCATCACCGTTTCACTCACTCAACCTTGCTACCAGGCTGCGGCGGATCCGCCCAGCTGGTATCGAACTGGGCCGTATCGGCGGGGAGAGCCTCGATCCGCCACTCGTCGGCACCCTGCAAGAACTGGGCATGTTGCTCGACCGACAGCGTCTCGTCCAGGCCGCCGCCCAGAAACGCATCGGCAAACTGCTGGTCGGCGTCGGTACCTGCCCCACTGCCGCCCAGCTGTGTCCCGGCTGTCTGCCACGAAGGGGCGTTGGACAGGCCGCCGTCGTACAAGAGACTGCTGAGCGCGTGGTTGGGGTCCAGCATATTCGCCTCGTGCGGCATCAGCGACGGGTCGATGCGATGCTCGAAGCGTTGCTGCGGGTGGTGCTGTTGCGGTTGCTGCGGGTGGTGATGATGATACTGCTGCTGCTGGTGGTGGTGATGTGGCTCACCTATTGGCGAGTGCGAGGGTTGATAGGGGTCAAGGTTGTAATGCCCGTGTAGAGACTGCAGCTGCGGTTGGGGGTGGAGGTGCTGGAACGCCATGCTTGGTGACGGCGTTTTGTGCATCAAGACGTCCTCGACCAGGCCCGGGTGGGGCATATGTCTCTGCGGGTTGCGGACATGTGTCTCGTAGTACTGCTCGGGCAGGTCTCGGTGGTCGTACGGCGTCGGCATGGGCTTCCCCGGGTTGGAGTATTCATAGGCTGATCTGTTTTGGTGAGGCAGCATGGCCATGGTGTGTTGGTTGAGCTGGTATGGCATGGCACCATAGACGGAACGGGATGACGGCATATAGTCGTCATCTATGTCGTCAATGGGCGTCTTGGTTGTCGACCGGTTGCGGGAAGAGGGTCTACCCGTAGCCCAGTCGAAGTCTTCGAGGTCCGAGTGGTCGCTGCTGTTCATGTGGGCGTCGTACTTGGGCTGCTTGTTCGGCTTGGCTGGGGTGAACTTGTAGTCGGGATATGTCTTGCGGTGGTTGTCCCGCTCGGTATCGGCCCACATCTTGAACTGCTGCCGGACCGAATCCGGCTCCATGGGCCAGCTGAAGCCGCACACGCGCGAGACGACTTGGTGGTTGTGCTGCGACGCCCACTCTTTGGCCCGCAGTTGGTACGCCTTCCGGTACAGCATGAAGGCATTCATGGGTCTCTTTACCTTGTTGGGGTTCTTGTTGCTGTGGGCTATCTCGTGGTTGCGCACCTCGGCTGATCGGTTCACAAACGCCTCGATATCGCAGACCTCTGCCTGTCCGGGAAATTTGCTCATGGGTATGTCGAGCTTGGGCATATCCTTGTGTGTCTTGGCTCGCTCCTTTTTGGCCTTTTTTGCCGCGGGCGCCTTTGACTTTTCAATGCGACCCATGATTCTGGGTGCCAATACCTTCGAGCTCGAGTCTTTGTGGATTATCGTGCCACTTCGCGTCGTCATGATGTCGGAAGCTCGGGATGGGGTCAGCGGTGATGTTGCGGGGGTACTGTACGGCTGGGCTGCCTTTTTTATATAAAAAGAATATCGTCAGTCGTCAAGTCTCCTCATCCCATCTTCCATCCCACGACTCACTTCTGGAATGGGACCATAGAGGCTGTCTTGTGTATATATGGCATGATGGTAGCCCTGCTGTATTGCACCATTATGTTAGCTGCCGCAACGTAGGTGGTGTCCTTGAAGTTGTTACGGTGTTCTCTTACAAGCTGGTCGTTGCCTCCTCCTCCACGCTGTTGGTATTGCATTCCCGTGTCATAGGCCCGAGGGCGATGCGCCGGGGGCACTGGTGTTCCATACCCCGAGCCTGGCTGGGACTGGTGGTCTTGGGCAGTGGCCTCCACATCTTGAGGGTCGCGGGGATAGGATGTGGTAGCGTTGTGTTGCATTAGCTCGTTGAAGCCAGTCGGTAGCGGTTCTGGTTTGGGTGAACCCAGCGATGGAGGAGTGTTGCGGTCCATAGCACCGCTGTCTGTCTGCGGATAGCTCGCGCTGTACAGCGTAGGTGTCCCTTCGAGTTCACTCGTCGGCGATACAAGGCACAACCTTTGGGCTGCCGCTCGGGGGACGATGTCAATGGCCGAAAGTGGTCACGGGCTCGTTCTTCTTCCGAGTAGATATGTTTTTCAGGGCCAAGTTGACCAAACCGAGCTGAGCTTGTGCAGTCCGCAGGTTTCTTAGGCAGCTACGCCAAAAGCACCCAGGAAAGGGGGCGAGGAGATGAGGTAGTAGTTCTTCTGCAGCCGCCAAGTATTCAAGCGTGTAAGTTTTGCTGGCTATGGGTGCTGTCTGGTGCAGTGTAGGCTTCCAAGTGGCTGCGAATCTTGGCCTCCCTGGGATGGAAGTCGACTTGTGAAGTCAAGATCTGCACCGCCGGCTTCTCAACATGAGCGGACAGGCAGGTACTGGCTGAATACTGAGTGACTGACTTACTAACTGACTGATTGACTGACTGACTGTGTGACAGGCGGTATTGGGAAGTGCCTGGGCCTATCTCTCTTCGATCACAGTCGCGCAGAATGGCCTCGCTCTTTGAGATGGTATCGCCCTGGAGATGTACCCCCAAACCAGGCCTCCGGATCAAAGTCTCTTAAAGCGTGGGGCGGTCAACGATGCGTCTTCCCTTGAGGAACCGTGGCGTGTTGTTCTCGTGGCTTAAATTGAAGCACCTCTTAGTGAGGACGATACTGTCTTTCCCGTGGTGTCGCCGTGTGGGTTTTGTTTTCTTTGTCCTGCAACTCAGCAGGGAATATGATAGTTGACTGCGGCTTGGCTAGCACAGCTGTCTTCTATCTCTGACCACCTCAATGAATGTGGCAGACAACCTTTGTCTCGGGCAGAATTATTCACGGTCCTGAGGGAAAAGGAAGAAGGGCGTGGTCACGTATTTGTATTCTTCTTTATTCGCGGCTCTTGCTCCGCCAGACCGTCAGTGATGGTGGTGTCTGCTGCCACTGGGTTGGCCGCATTCGGAGTCGTCCCAGGACGGCTTACAGGAACGCACTCTCTGGCTAGTTAGCCAGCCAGCGGCCGGCGGAAGTGGGAACAACCCCCCCCCCTTAGAGTAGGTGCCCACCAGTCACTATTCGGGCGGCCAAGATCCCTGATGCCTCCCGGACGGGCTGTGGTTGAGCCTACTTACTAGAAAAGTACATACCCTCCAGCGGCTGCCGATGGGAGCAACTTTTTTATGCTATACCAGGCCCTTCCCGGTGAGACATGGATGCCACATTGCAGATATCCTCCGATGCGGCTCAGCCTTGCACACCCCCTCCTCTCCCACGTCCCTAGACACTACTCCACATGCTCGTACACAGATCTGCACTCTGCAACTATCCAGACTTCTCGAAAAGCAACGAGGACTGTTACACAGGACCCGAGAAGCCTCAGCGATTAAGGTAACAGAATCAAGGTCCCCGACGAGGGGGGAGGGCACTATTGGAATGTGTAGTCGGCAACTCCCGGAAACAGTCTCGCTAAGTGGCAGCATTGCCGGCATAGGGGGCCCCACGTTAGGTGGGAGTGTTTTCATTCCTTTGACCAAGAAGCCGCGCACATTCCGGGCCTTTACTGTGCTACCATGATTCCCCGTACCTGCTACGACGTAATGCTCTGCTGGACTGTGCTGTTGCGCGCTGTGCTGCAAATGACTGTTGGCTCGTGCGGAATAATAGAACAGAAGAAGAGGAAGAGGCAGAGGGAATGAAAGGAGGAGGATCATGCCCGGCCGGCAGGCAACCTCGCCAGTGAGTTGTCAGGCAGCCAAAGAGTCAGGGCGGTACGGCATTTGGTTGTCAACTTCATCCCTGTCAGCCGCCACGGGTAGCTGCATTAGTCTGCGACTGTTTGAACTTCACTCGTTGGAGGCCATCAAGGAGCAGCCAGCCAGAACCTTGGTTGTTGCTGTTGTTGTTGTTGAGCAATGTCGGTGGTGGTGTTGTGTTGGCTTTTTATCACCACGGGCAAACCTGCAGGGAGGAATAAGTTGGGGCCAGTCCGGGAAGAGACTGGCTGACTTTCATAACGGATGAGAACGATGAAAGGAGTCTTTCAACTGTCAGCTTTCAATCTTCAAAAGCAAAATGGGACACTTTCCCGAGCTAGTCGCAACGAAGCATGATATGAAAGTATGCGTCTGGCCAGCCAATCTCAGCCTCTTCCGCTGTTCCGCCCGGTTTCATGCCCCATCATCCTGCATGTTTCCTCACTGGACATGTCTCAAGCTCAGGCCAACAGTTCATACGGGCTGTCGGGTTAAACGCCACGAGATATTACGTGTCAGATCCCCTGCATGGCAAATTCGTCTGTGTTGGGCACCACATCGGTAGGAGTAGTTGTTAAGGGGAGAGAAGCTCGTACGGCCACTGCAAGATTTAAAATGGCAGATGGCAGTGACAGCGGCTTACTATCAGTATCTGAGGCGGTGCTTTTGAGCATGTACTACATATAATCGGCTGTGTCTTTTCCTTCTCGCGCGTTTCAATTTGGCCAAATCGGGGTTCGTAAAGATTCCTCCCTGAATCTACCTATCTAGATGCTGGTACCTACCGGAATGTCTACTTTGCGCAATACTCGGATACTCCCATGTTAAATGTTCCCGTGACGCCCTGTGATTTCTCATGCAAAATACACATCATCATTTCGCTTCCGACCATGCCATAACGGAGCTGTATGCCAGCTCGAGTTTGAGAACCGAGTATATGTATATAGAGGCAGCAGCCCACGGTGGGAAAAAAAAAGTCGTGTGGTAAAGAGTAGAACTGTGAAAACCTCAACCTATTCTCCGACTCTCAAGCTGCCCTCAGGCTTACGAGGATGTAGTAGGTTCAACGAGCTTTTGCGATGACATCTTAGCTTCTTGTTGAGACGAAGCCCTTGCCGGGTCGGTTGGCTTGACCGGTGGTGTTAATATCTGCGGCTGAGGGGTGGGCGACAGGGCCGCCACGGGAGGGAAGACTACGACCGAAGAGTGGCTTCCTGCTAGAGGACCGGCTACGCCGCTGATATTGCCATTGGACTTCTGATGTTGGAGGACAAGCGGCGATTGTTTGGTCGGAGAGAAACCGCCGCGAGAAGCCGGCAATGGAGAAGGTTTATCGTCAGGGTTACTACTAGCCTGCGTACGTGACTGAGCAGGTGTGAAGTGTGGCAAAATCGTCGACGCAGATGGCGTGCTGTTGAGACTCCTCGCGCCTAGCTGCTCCCTCGATGTGGAGAGGCCGGATGGAAAGGTCTTTGTTGAAGTGGCGGATACTTGGTGAGGTTGCTTTGATGGCGAAGGACTCATCCCGCTTCCGGGTGGGCCAGACCGAGTCTCATCCGCCTCATCGTCCAACGCGGTTTGCATGTCGAGGCCAAGGACGGGAGCGAGGCTGGAGCGGTCGAAATATGTGCCGTAAGCTCTCGACTTATCAGCCGACTGTCCGGGCGGAGAGAGACTTGGGTGTGGCGACGAAAAGGGATTACTCTCCAGTCCATTTGGCAAGAGCTTGGGTTTGTCAGTTGTAATATCGGACACAGAAGTGCTGAAGCTGTTTCCGTTTTGTTGTTCGGCTTGATCTGTTTCTGTTGGATGTTTTAAACCCACCGAGAAACCCTCATCCTGAACACTGCGAGCAGCCATAGCACCAGAGCTGTTATGCCGAATGGGCTGTGGAGGCCACGATGGTGTTCTCGATTGGAGCTCAACAACATGCTGTGCAGGGTCTCCCTCAACCGAATGTTGTGGGGGCGAGGATGACAATGATTCAGGACGATTGACCTTGATCTTGATGATGCGGGGACGTGGTTCTTTCTCGGCTTGTTCGCGCCGGCGGCAAGTCTCGCAGACGAAGTGGAAATCATCCTGTTCGGCTTCCTCTTCGGCGATGCCTAGGCACTTGCTGTGCTGCCAGACATTACACATCTCGCAAGCAACGCTGTGCGTGCCGTCATCGATCTGGCCATACACGCCGCAAGCACAGTCAAAAATCCAGTCATCCTCTTCTTCCTCAATCTCCTTGAGAGCTTGTTTGTTCTTCTCGATTTCCACTAGACGCCGCCGCTCTGACATGCGCGCAGGACCAGCACTGATCGATCTGCTGTCCTCCGACAGCTGAGCGAGCTCCTCTTCGTGTTGCAATCGGCGGACTTCTCGCTCCTTTAGTCGATGTCCTCGGGACATCAGTCGTTTCTCTCTTTCTCTCTCCATCTTTAATCTCTGGAGCTCCTCCTTTCGTCTGGCTTCGTCCTCCTCGCGTCTCCTTCGCTCTTCTTCACGATGCTGCTCCTCAAACTTCTGGTGCTCGGCCTTGCTAGCAATCCGGCTCGATCGCTTGGCATGTGCCAGCTTTTCCAGATTATGCAATTCCTTTTCCCGCTGAAGTTGTTTTCGTTTTTGCGACTCCTCCTGCTTTTCAAGGATGGGGACAAGATAATCCTGAAGCTGGTCTCGCAGCACCTTCTCGTTGCTGTCTTTTGTCTTCTGGATTGTCGACAAGAAATCGCGGACTTGGTCAAGAGTGACTGCAATGCATTCCCATTTCATGCCCCCGAAGCCGTCATCTTCCGCCTCAACTACCGTGCCGTTCTCGGGTGCTTCATCGCTGGCCTCCTCGGCATCGCTGGTCTGATTGGCGGCGGAAACGCGACGTCTCTTGCTTGCTCGATGAGATCGACCCTTTTTGGGCGTCTTTTTGGCCCTGGGAGGTGGAGGAGGAGGTTCGATTTGGCGATATATGCGGTTGTCGTCCAGAACGAAATAGGTGCGATCTTCACTGTCCCATCCGTAGGGCTCAATTCTCTATTAAAGGTTAGCATAGCTACGTTTTGTACTCGGCCGACAAGTAGACAGACCCAGTTCGTCTGATCCATATCCTTCTGCTCCTCGGTTTTTTCTCGTAATCGCTCTGAGCTCATCATGATGAATTGTGACATTTGTTGCAGCACACGGATCTACAAACGCAATAGCTGGTCAGTATCACCACAGTACCAGGCGTCTCAAAGCGGTCCACCACATACCTTGGTATATACGTCAAAGTCGGCAAACCTGGCTGGCGTCCCCTCCGTCCCGAAGGGATTGTTGCCAGGCGCTTTGCTGACGAATTGTCGTCTCGTATACTCGTCAAACAAGTCGTGCCTAAGCAGGGGGGGAGGGGGTGAGTACATGGTCAAGGTAGGGGGTCAAGAAATGACATACGTCAAGCCGCGATGGGACGAGAGAAACTTGAGGAAGCTGAGGCCAATATCTTGCAAGGCCATGGAGCCCGGCTTGAGGCATTCTGCTTCCAAGTCCTAACATGACAGCCATGTAAGTAGATAACCGGGGCCTGTTGAGTTGCGCCGGCCCGGCGGTGGGTCGCGCGGGGAGGGACGCACCTCGATGCCAAGATTGTCGTCGAGCTTCAGAGCCTTGCCAAAGAGGAAGATGAACTGGAAGAGATTGGCAAACTGCCACATGTTCCTGATGCGATCAAGGGTGGAGGGGGGGGTGGAAGGTCGGGCATTGACGGAGTCGACCTCCTGCAAGGCGCGCTTGCGCGCTGCTGAGGGCATCTTTGACGATTGCGGTGGCTGCGGTTTTGATTGTGCGGCGCTGGAATACCGGCGAAGGGTACGACGCGGTTTATATCTAGTCGATGGAGTTGAGGAATGAAGTGCTGTTGGGGTAGCACGTCATGTCGCGGATCCTTGCGGTGTTGCTATGAATAACTGGAGATGCAAGGTGTTTTTCGACCGCCCGCTGTGGTTGACGGCTTGCCGTGCAAGGGAGTTTTGATGTGATCTTGAAGATTCGCGCGTTTCGCTGCTGCTAAAGTTCAGGTCGCGGCGGACGCGATGAGCTCCGCAGCCTCCGCTATACCTACTAGAGCTAGCTTCCCCGATTGTTGCAAAAACACGGATACAGGAATGTGGGGCTAGCAGGTGGCAGTGGCTTTGAAGTTTGAATCATGAACAGAACGGAACAGAACAGATTAAAAGGAATCTCGTATCACGGCATCGTCGTACCAGATTGAGATCACTTTCAACCCACATCCAATGCCCAATCTTAATACATATATACCTATATATTTGAACAAGTAAAACCTATTGTAGATGATCCTTTTTGTGGGAGGCGCAGCTAGATGCTATTGATGCAATCCGTAAGGATCAAGTTTACTGGCAGTTCACAGCATGTTGGGCATTGTGGAAATAAATGTGGTAATGTTGTCAAAGTCAGAAGTGACATGGAACACGAGTGCAAGGAAAGTAAAATACCCGCCAAGTTCCCACGCGTTTCAGACAGTTGCAGTGTGGGGTCCCCGTATCTGAAAAGAGGATGTCAAGATGTTCAGCCAAGTGGGTCCCTTGAATTCGCACTGTCCTGTCCATGGAATCTTGGATCGCGACCTGCGGTGTGCCGTAGCCGAGACAAGATTCCGTCCTTTTAGGTCCTCAACCGCTGCCATATTCCAGCGACACAACTAACATCTCGTGCTTCATTTGTCCTCCTTGATCCACTAGTATATATCTTCCATGCACTATCCGTACCCCTGGAGACGAGAAGCGATGTGCAAATGTGCAGTAGGGAAGGAGCCGTTCCCCATGCAGTCTAAGTCCAGCACGGCCTGCTTCCCGTCGCACAGCCAATGATGCCCCTCATCGTCGGTAGGGCAGAGCTGACGCTTACCTCCCAAGCCTGCCTACCTGCCAACCTGCCTAACAAAAAGCTCCGCCCCACGACTTACAGTGCATGATCCGCACGGTGCGATGTCACTTTCGACTCCCAACAACGGCCAGCTGAAAATCGAAATGTCTCCCGCCCATGTTTGCCATATTATTGCGGCGCAGTTCTCTTGACAAGTCGACAGACCTTCCCCCGGCCACAGGCCAGCCCTTTTAATTCCTTGAGAAGTTGAGACTGCTCGAGACCAAGCCAGCTTGCCGTCTATGCGCTTGCGGCGCACACGGCCACAGTCGCGCAACAGTCATCCTAACTTGGTATTCAGCCCCTGAATGAACACTGAATCACAAATCGAGCCGAGACGTGTCTCGCCAGACAATTCCGCAACACCCTATGACTACGACGTATCGCACTGGCTTTACCCTCACCAAATGATGACAAGCCCTTAACATTGCTAGCATATGTTACGACAGTGCTAGCGCCTTGCGCGCAGACAGACAATTCCCGCGCCAAGTTCCAGGTTCAACCGCAGAGAGTCGGTTGACATCCTCCTCTAACCAGCAACATGGCCGATAACGACCCCACTACTCCCCGTCGGGCCTCCAATCCCCCGGCGCCTCCTTTCCAATCAATACCTCTACGAACCCTCCAGCAGCCGTTTGACGAACTTGAGGAAGGCCCTGGAGGACATGGTCGAGGTCGACACGGGGGATCAGGCCATGGGCCACAATACCAGCAAGCCGAGCTTCACCCCGGGGGGAGAAGAGATCCGTCGCCGATTGCCATGTCAGCCAATCTCCCAGGGCTCTCGACCTACTGGGAACATCCCTATGCTTTTGCCCATGACGATACCAGCAGCAATGCCTCGCCCATCGACCATATGGCTCTGCAATTCGCGCTCCCGCCCGACATACGGCAGCAGCAACCATCTTCGGCAGCCCCGCCGTACATTTCTTCCTCCGACGACCCATACCAAGCTACCACACACCCGTATTATGAGGAGCGAACCGATACGGAATCGATGGAGTCGGATAGAGCCCCCTTGAAGCCTGCAGCTCAGCCAATGGCCCGCTTGGATCCGCCGGAGCCCGAGGCGACACCGCGCAATAGCTTTCAGACTGTCTCCGACATGGGCAATAGTCCGGGCCGGCCAAGGAATACCCAAATGCTCGGCTTTGACTTGGAGCCCGGGTTTAGTAGCTCGGATCGGCACCGAAGCTATGGGGACAATCTGGCCCCGGAAGACAGACGGCGGTCCCGCTCCCCTTCTACCAGCGGGGCTTTGTCCAGAGCTGGGTCAATAATGAGGGCCATGTCTCAGCGTGTGGTCATGATTAGTGGCGAGGGTGATCTTGTCGAACAGCAGACTCGGCGGGACCGGTCGCGCTCTCCCACTGCCGATGGTCCTCGCCAGGGTCATGTGTCTGCACCCATGCTTGTCGACACTTCGTATCCTTCGCAGATACTTCGGATGCCCACGGAAAAGGGCCCCGAGACGGAATATGTCTATCCAGAGGACCAGCCGGCATTTATGTTACGCCCACGAGCCCCCCTGCCGAATCCGCTTAAAGGAAAATCTCTGGGCATATTTCCCCCAGAAAATGCATTACGGAAATGGCTATGTGATGTCCTAGTTAACCCATGGACCGAACCGTTTATCCTGGTCCTGATTATCCTCCAGGCAGTTCTCCTAGCTGTCGAGTCCGCACCAGATGTGTTTATTGAGGGGAACCGCCGGCCAGACCGCTGGGGGAAGACAAAGATCGACTGGGCCATCTTTGGGCTATTCGTCATTTTCACTCTTGAGCTTATAGCCAAGATCATTGTGTCTGGCTTCATAATCAACGCCACAGATTATGCCCCGGCCGGTAGCCAGCGCCGTGTCAGAGAGAGAGTGGCGGAGCAGTACAGGGCCATCTTCCAACCACAACGGCACAAATCAGTCCGGCGAGAGCGGCATGAGCCTTTTGTACCAGCGACATTTGCGAGATCCTTCACAATGATGCAAGGTCAGGCAGGCCTGGGTACCCTGGAGGAGCAGCAGCGGATGCACCTCGCGCGCAGGGCGTTTCTGCGGCATGGCTTCAACAGACTCGATTTTGTCGCTGTTCTTTCGTTCTGGATATCCTTCGTTCTTGGCATTACCGGCCTTGAGCACCAGCATCACATCTTTGTGTTTCGCATGCTCAGCTGCCTGCGGATTGTCCGTCTTCTTGCTTTGACAAAAGGCAACATGGTCAGTCATCCCATCCATGTCACTGGTGGCACCTAAAAAAAACTAACCGCAGACATGCAGATTATCCTTCGAAGTCTCAAAAAGGCCACACCGCTGCTCGTCCGAGTTTCGTTCTTAATGGGCTTCTTCTGGCTTCTCTTCGCCATTATCGGCGTGCAAAGCTTCAAGTCCAGTCTCAGCCGTCAATGCACGTGGCTGAACCCCCAGGATCCAGCAAACTTCACCGCAGGATATACTCGGAGTATGTCTTTTTGTGGAGGATATCTCAATGCCACTACTGGTGCTACCGAGCCGTGGGTCTCATCGCCGACTGGAAACTTGTCTAGAGAGTTTTTGAAGCGTGGTGCGCAGTCGGCCAAGGGCTTCATTTGCCCAAGAGGATCGATTTGCTTGCAGCAGGACAACCCATACCACGGGACAGTCAACTTTGACGACATTGGCCATTCGCTTGAATTGGTTTTCGTCATCATGAGCGCCAACACCTTCTCCGATCTGATGTACTACACGATTAGCTCCGATTTCCTCCCGGCTGCGCTTTTCTTTGGGGCCGGCATCATAATCATGATGCTCTGGATGACCAATTTGCTTATTGCCGTCATCACGTCTTCGTTTCAAGTCATTAGGGAAGAATCAAAGTCAAGTGCTTTCACAGCCGACGAGCCGCCGCCCCTCATGTCCTCACATGCCGAAGGGCCTCCGCGGCGACGATCGACTTTGCAGCAACTATACAGCAAGGTGGCATGGTTTTGGACCGTGACCATTACTTACGGGCTGATGTGTCAAGCCTTCCGGAGTGCAGGCATGTCGGCAAGCCGAGAAAAGTTCATCGACACGTCGGAGCTCGTGGTGACAATTCTTCTGGATATCGAAATCGCCATCCGGCTTGTTTCAGATGTAAGGAGATTCCATCATAAAATACGCAATCTCTTCGACCTCGGACTCGCCGTGATTACTACCATCATTCTCATCCCCCCTATCCGCAATGCTGGCCAGGTATACAATTGGCTCACCGTCTTTCAACTTATTCGGGTATACCGCGTGGTTCTGGCTATTCCAATGACAAGGAAGTTGATCCAGCTAGTTTTGGGAAACGTGACCGGTATCGGTAATCTGATGCTGTTTGTCTTCTTAATCACGTTTCTGATGGCTATATTTGCTGCGCAACTCTTTCGTGGTCAGATCCCTTCACAAGATTCAGAGCAACAGTGGATCAGGATACCCTTTAACACCATTTACAATTCGTTTCTCGGCATGTATCAAATACTCTCGAGTGAGAACTGGACAGAGATTCTCTACAACGTCACGTCGTTTACCACTGAAGTGAACACGGCTTGGATCGGTGCCGTTTTCTTGATTGGCTGGTTCATCCTTTCCTACTTCATTCTCATCAACATGTTCATTGCTGTCATCCAGGAGAACTTTGATGTTGGAGAGGATATGAAACGACTGGAGCAGGTAAAAGCATTCCTTCAGCGGAAAGAGTTGGGCAGCACATCCAGCAACCTCGCTTTGTCCAAGGTCTTTGCGTTTGGGAGAACTAAGAAACGCAACGAGGCGCTCGACTATGGCCCGGCCATGATGGAAATGCTACTCAAAGAAGCAGTCGTCCGCGAGTTTCTTGACGATACCATGGATCCCCTTCAAGACTCGCCCACCGGCAGCCAATCACCCCCGCAGCTAGGGAGTTCGACTGGCGGTGTCAAGCCTGGTTTTCTTTCCTCTGTCTGGGGAAGGATGGCGTCGGTTTTTAATAGCCAAGACCCCAACCCGTTTTATTCGAATGTTCGATTTAGCGGACCAAGTGACACCCTCGATCCGAGACAAATGGCTCGCCAAGCCGTAAGCGCTACTGCTTCTCGTCGCAAAGCACAGAGGGAATATCTCATCCGCCACCCGAATTACAACAACGCTTTGTTCATCTTCAAGCCCGACAACCCTATCAGACGCCTATGCCAGCAGATTGTTGGGCCAGGACGAGGTTCTGAGCGGTTTGATGGTGTACAGCCCAATAAATATGCATGGTATATATTCTCGGCCTTCATCTACGCCAGCATCGTCGCTATGGTTATTCTAGCCTGCATCACCACGCCTCTCTACCAGAAGGAGTACTTTGACAAATACAGTTTCAGCATTCTCAACTGGTTTGTCTGGACCGACATGGCATTTGCTATCGTGTTTCTGGTAGAGGCCATCATCAAGATCATTGCAGACGGCTTTCTCTGGACCCCGAACGCGTATTTTCGGAGTACATGGGGCGTTATTGACGCTATCGTGCTGATAACTCTTTGGATCAATGTCATTACTCTGTTTACCAACGACGGGGCCGTATCTCGAGCCGTAGGCGCTTTCAAGGCCTTGAGGGCCCTACGGCTGCTCAACGTCAGCGACAGTGCCAGAGAAACTTTCCACTCTCTGTTGATCGTTGGAGGGTGGAAGATTCTCAGCGCAGCGTTTGTCTCCATCTCCCTCCTGATTCCTTTCGCCATTTATGGTGTAAATCTCTTCAACGGAAAGCTGGTGACTTGCAACGATGGATCAGACGCCATTACCCATTTGTTCGACTGTTATGGCGAATTCAGCAGCACTCCCTTCAGCCAAGACTGGCCAGTGCTCGCTCCAAGGGTTGCGACTAATCCCTTTTTCAATTTTGACGATTTTGGATCGGCCCTTTTTGTCCTCTTTCAGATCGTCAGCCAAGAAGGATGGGTCGATGTGTCGTTTGCAGTCCAGGCCATCACCGGGAAAGGCCTCCAGCCGCAAGGCGGGCCGCCCTATACCGCACAGGGGAATGCCCTGTTCTTTGTGGTCTTCAATCTCATGGCAACAGTGTTCGTCCTTACGCTCTTCATATCCGTCTTCATGAGAAACTACACAGAGCAGACGGGGGTTGCCTTTTTGACTGCAGAGCAAAGGTCCTGGCTCGAGCTACGAAAGCTCCTCCGCCAAATCTCGCCTTCCAAGAGCGCGTATGACGAGAGCAAAAATAAGTGGAAAATGTGGTGCCACAAGCGAGCAATTGAGAAGCGCGGTAAATGGTATCTGGCCATCACCAGCGTCCTTGTGCTCCACCTGGTTATCCTCCTGGCTGAGTTCTACTCGGAGCCCGTTTGGTGGACACGCACCCGGGACGGCCTCTTCCTCGTCTTTACTCTTATCTACATCAGCAACATTGTCGTTCGCGTTGTTGGCCTCGGCTGGACTCGTTTTAGGAAGAGCTCGTGGGACATATTTTCGCTGGTTGCCGTCACCGGCGCCTTGGCTACGTCGATTTTGTTCCTCACCAATACTATGCAGGACACGTACATACAACTACATAAGTTCTTTTTGGTGGCCCTTGTTCTCCTGCTCATCCCGCGGAACGACGCGCTTGATCAGCTCTTCAAGACCGCTGCGGCGAGTCTCACAACGATTGGCAGCTTGCTCGCAACTTGGCTAGTGTTCTTCCTGGTTTTTGCGATAGCATTAACGCAAACATTCAGTCTCACACGCTTCGGGGCGTCAGAAGATGCAAACATCAACCTCCGCACGGTTCCAAATGCCCTGATCCTTTTGTTCAGGTTCAGCTGCGGGGAGGGCTGGAATCAAGTCATGGAGGACTTTGCCAGAATTAGACCTCCGCTCTGCGTTGAGGGGCCCACCTTCTTCGAGAGCGACTGCGGAAGCACTGCATGGGCCAGAGTCCTCTTCGTGGCGTGGAATATCATCAGCATGTACCTCTTCGTCAGTTTGTTCGTGTCGTTGATCTACGAGAGCTTCTCGTATGTGTATCAGCGAACAAGTGGCTTGGCCGTAGTTGACCGCGACGAGATCCGGCGTTTCAAAGAAGCCTGGCGCAGCATTGATCCATCCGGTACTGGGTACATCAGCAAAGAGGCATTCCCTCGCCTACTCGGTGAGCTGTCTGGAGTATTCGAGATGCGCATCTACGACGCCGACGACTCGGTTCGCACAATTCTCGACGACGTCCGAAATGGCGGAGACACGGCCAGTATCAGGCACGCTTCCGTTGTCAGCAACAGCCAGTACTCAACGGGCGTCGATCTGAAAAGGTTGAACGAACGTCTCGCGAAGATTGATGTTGTCAAAGTGCGGGAGAGGCGACGGCGGTTTAATATCTTCTTTGAGGAAGTTATGGTATCTGCTGATCCCGAAAAGGGAATCTCATTTACGACAGTACTGATGATCCTGGCGCATTACAATATTATCAGCGACAGCAAAAGCTTACGGTATGCACCTTTTCCAATATGTTTTGCTTGAGCGACTCAGAGGGTGTGCTGACAGCCTTTTCTCTTTTCTTTTTTCTAGATTGGAGGAGTTCCTCCGCCGTCGAGCACGACTTCAGCGGGTAGAAGAAGAAGTGCGCCGCCGGATCGTGCTGGGCTTCTTCGACATGCTCTATTATTCGCGGCAATTCAAACGGCATATGGAGCTCAAACGCTCTGCCCGTATGACGGCAATCCCGCAGCTGGGGGTTCCTGAAATCATGGTGGACAACGAGGAGCAGCGGGCGGGTCTCAAGGCAGACAAGACGGGCACCACGAGCGCCACAGGCAGCGGTGCCGGCGGGCTGACCCCGGGGGGGTTCCTTTCAGCAGAGGACGCGCGAACACACTCACACCAGCGCACTTGGTCTGGTGTCAGTGCAGACTTGTCGTCGTACGACACTTCGTACGGCCATCCCTTGGCCGGGCCACGGGCGTTCGGGCCCGCTTCGGTTAGCCACCGCAATCAAGCGAGTGCATTTAGCTTTGAGCTGCACGAGGCTACGGACGGTGCTGACGACGGCGATGTGACTGCACGAGGCCGACGGGGCTCGGTGAGCCCTGCACAAGTCAGAGAGTTATTAGATGACTCTGTCTGGATGGCGAGCATTAGGAGAAGCGCAACTACGAAGAGGAATAACGACTGGGGAGGGGGAGGGGGGCCAGGAGGGTTCTACAATCCTTGATTCAATAATACCGGAAAACGGAGGTCTAGATACAGGTGGATTCAAGGCGGGTTATGACCGGTCTGGCGTTTTTGGTACGGATCTAATGGGTTGGGGTCATGAGCGACGATACAAGTAATAAATAATATTATTAGCTTTAATAAACTAGTTTTTACATTACTTATTTTTAAAACTTATTTATATATATCCTTTTTATTATTATTATTATTATTTATTAAAATATATGCAAATACTATATG